>JAOTRH010134146.1:0-14121 GCA_034768845.1 Heliamphora exappendiculata | reverse complement strand
TATGCGAATAGGGGGTTTGTCTTTTTTCTATATTAAATTCGTAACCCCCCCCCCCCCCCACACACACACACACACACACACACACACACCCCGGGGGGTTATGTATGGTATAAATTAAATATGTTTCTCCCAAAGCCTTTTTAAGTCTTGCGTCTTCGTGCATATGGTCTTCTCAGCCTATCGCTTGTCTTGATTCATATGTATGTTTTCTTAACTGATTTGAAGTCTGAGCATGGAGCACTGTGACTATTCACAGGTACCTATGGGGTCTCTGAGCCATAAAGTGGTTGATGTTTGCCTGTTGCTCTGTATCTAGTTTTACAGTTTATGGCTGCTCTTGTTAGTTTTTTTCAGTCTTTTGGTATGTTTAGTGGCTGTTACTTTTGAAGATTTGGTTCTCTATTGCATTTTGGATTTTAATTTGTGAATTGAGAATGCCGTCGGTCTATTGACTATTGTGATGCATTACATATAAAAATGAACTCCAAAATTGGCGGTCATATTTTTCCTAGTCAACCTTAGCATAAAATTATTCACTTTGTTGCATTTTTGTCCAATGGAATTGTTGAATGTGTCTGGGCGCAATTTTAAGGATGAGGCATGTGATTAAAGACATTTGGCGTCACCATATTGTATCACCTCGTCATATGAACATGACACCACTCAAACTTCATGAGGTGGCACTTGGGCCACTCATGCACTCCCATGTGCTTATTCTCAAGATTGAGGATGTCAGCTGGAGTACAACGCATTCGGTACTCCCAATCTTGAGCCTAGGTCCTAGGCACGTAGCGTACTCTCCTCCGACACTTGTTATTCCATGAATATCAAGTGTGCCTCCTCCCATGAAGTCTTTTGGGCTCCCCTTTGGTTCACCATAGTGGCCTCCAAAAAGGTGCCTTGATGTAGTCATGCCAGCATTTCTCAAAAGCAGGCCCTAGGAACCCTTTTGGAGTTGGTGCCTAGTCCAAGGGCACCATGTTTATCATATCGATAAACCGAGTTTCATTTTATTTTTTGGAAAGTCAATTAAACTATTCCACTTTAGCTAAGCTAATGATGAAACGAGATCTGAATTTGTCGCAGATGATGATGATGTCCACTATGCGCTTAATGAAAAGGAATTTTCTAGATTAAGAAAGAATTTTCTTCGTAATTAAAGCAGCATCCTTTAAGCGAGTTGGGAGGGTGGCTTTGTATAGCAGGGGTGCACCAGACTGCCGATGACGCCTTAACCTCTATCCCATTTTTGGGCCAGTTCCTCCGTTGTACTACCAGCTTCTCCATTCCCAGCTTCTTTCACCTAAAGGCAGCCTCTACTCTCACCTTCTCCACTCCGGGAAATTTCTTGGCATCTGAGTGCCTTTCATCTTCCCTCCCTACTTCGGCCATTTCATGGCGAAGTCTTTCCACAAAGAACTATTTAGTAACGAGCTAGTAGAGATTATTTTTTTGCCTTTCAATAGTTTTCAATTGATTAATACGAAATTATTCTTTCCGGGTCGTTCTTCAAATTAATACTGGTAATGGGAGCTCTCCTGTATTCTGTTTGATTTATTCCGGTATTATTTTTGTTGCAATAACTGACCCCAATTGATTGGTACAAAACTTAGTTTGGTTTGGTTTGGTATTATTTCTATTGTAATGTGTTTGAATTGTACAAGACTTATTTATTTACTTGTTGAATTCATTGTGCGATTGATTATGATCCCTGTTTGGGGAGGTGTTTTGTCTTGTCTTGCAGCCATATTTGAACTGCTACTTTAGTGTTATTTACATTTCCTCTCTCACAGAGATGAATTTGATGAAGAGAAAGAACCTGATGGGATGGTTTTGTCTGGATGGACACAATATATGGCAAAAGAAAAAGATAACAATACTTCTGCCGATAATGGTGCGAGCAAACCGAATTCATCTCAAGCAGGTCTGCTGGAGACCGAAGAGGATGGTGAAATAGAAATAGTTCCAATGGGAAGTGGGAGTGTTCTGGCTGGAAAGAAAAGAAAGCTGCCTGATATGTCTGATGTTACCATTCCGGATCTTTCTAGTGTTGCCGTTGAGACGGTTAGTAAACAAAACCCTGAAGAAATTGATGATGACGGCGATGATGACGTTGTCATGCTTGATGATGTCAATTCAAATGGCAGCAAAAAGATGAGGTTCCAATAGTTGTGGTGGGTGGTCTAACTGTGATGGGTTTTTCTAATTTTGTACCATTAATAGGAAAATGGTGATTCTTTAATGCTACTTTCAGTACAAATCTTCATTGTTAGGTCTAAATCTTCTCACTTTTTGGCTGGAGTAGAAACGTGTAATTTTTTTTTTGCCTTTTTTAACTTTTGTAGTTTAAAAGTGTAGGAACAATTTGTATCTGTCCCAACTTAATGGAGTTTGTGAGGCTGAAACTTGTAATTATCAGCATTTCTTTTGGGTGGGGGGGTGGAATTTGTGTACGAAGATTGGCAATTAATGACAAATTTCTGACTCAGATTCTAGTTTCTTTAAATCCTTGCTTTTTGTAATGCTACTTACACCTCATGTGCGCACTTTGACCTTGCTTGATATAACAGGGTATTTTGACTGGATGGAATTATTAAAATTAGTAATTTATAGATTATAATTTGTAGTAAAAATTGTGATTGTTTGATAAATGTGTTAGTTTATAGTTAAAATTAAAAAAATAATTATAATTTGTAATAAAAGTTGTGTTAGTAGACGATTGTAATTTATTATTAAAATTAAAAATTTTGTAATAAAAGGTTTGTTAAACACTCTTTTTTATGAATGTAATAAAAGGTTATATTTCAATCTAAGTAACTTTTGGCTCTCCTGTATTAATTTTTTAGTTCCACTCAGCCACTGGCATGAGCACATGGATTGCCTTTTTTCATATTTTTACGCAGTTCGAAGTTCGAACCTGGCATTTGGAGTGTTGTAGCTGGTTTATCATGTCAAATAATTTATTTTAAATTAAAATTGTATATTTTATAAAATAAAATATAATTTATTTTTTTATTTACTAATATTCAATTAAATTGGATTTTCACATAAATCATTGTTCTCTACAAAACATACGAAATAAATAATTTAAATTGTTATGATAGGTTCACCTTAAACTCACGAAATAGAGCATGTATTTGAGAATGCTATTGTTAGTAGTTTTTAATTTTTTGTTACTAATTTTAATTATAAGTTATAAATTTTCTTAAACACTCATAACTTCTGTTACAACTTTTAACTAACATTTTTTTTTATTTTTGCTACAATTTACAATTTTAACAAGCACTTACAATTTTTGTTACAAACTACAATTTATAAACTACTAGCAGTAGTATTTTTAAACACCTTAAGGCCTCGTTTAATAATAGTTGTAGATTGAATGAGATTAATAGTGAGGTGAAATTAGGAATAAGATATGATGAAATTGGTAATGAAGTGTGATTAATTTTTGGTGTTTGATTTGAGTAGGATTAAATGGTGGACTATGAAAATTTATGTTTGATTCGGGTGAGATTAAATGGTGTAGGATTGGATTAAATTAATGAATTTTTAATATTACCTTTGTACTTAAAAATTAATAAATATATTTTGTATTTTTTTTATATTAGCTACTAAGTTAATTTATTTTAAAATTAATTTAAATAAGCTAATAAATTAAATTTTATGTTATTTATTTTAATATTTTAATATATATTAATTTTTAAAAAAAATTCAAATTCACTTTTTGAAATAATTTTAAAATTAAAAATTAAAAATTTAAAATACCCAAAATCTGGTGGGATGCAATTGAGAATTGGAGCAACCGAGGCACAGTCGTTTCTGGCAAAGAAGATGTTGGCTACGATCGTACGGTCTGATCCGACGATGAAAGAAGGCAAAGAGAGAGAAAGAGAGTGAACAATGCATTTTCGCAGAAAGAGAGAGAGAAGAGAGCTTCGAGATGTCCGTTGAAGGGGGTGGAGAAAACAAATAAGATTATGCAACGTTTCTCTCGGTGGCGTCGGCGGCGGGAATGTTTGGCGGTGATGTTCGATGGCGGCAGGAATGATCGGCGACGGCGGATATGCATTGTGTTTTCACCTACTTTCAGTTTGTTAGGATTAGAGATTGGAATGTCAAAATGAGAATCTTTGTTATGGTTATAGGGTAAAATTGGTAAAAAATAAAAAATAAAAAATAGAATTGACCAATCCATGGATTAGCTGTAACACCTCTATGGTGTCTTTTCCAAACCCCACTTATGGTGTCTTTACTAATCCCACCTTTTACTTAATCCAATTTAAAAAAACAAACAAACAACAGCTTTGTTAATTTCATTGGACTAACAATTCTGTCCTTACTCTAAACCTCTCCTCAAACAGGGCCTAAGAGTCTTGATAGCTGAATTTCCTTTTGTAAGATTGACAAAGTTATTCATTACATCAACTATTTTTAAAACCCCAATCTTATAGACTATTCTATCCTATTCTATTGGACACATAAAACATGGTTTAAAAGTTTTATGTTATTTTATTTATGTATCAACATTTTCGTATTTCAAAGTTATTATACGATTTAACATAATATTATTGAGATGTATAGACCCCCGTATAAATACCTATTTATTTCTTTTTATTTTTAATTAATTCTATTTATTATTTGGTCATATTATTATATTTTTTAATTTTTTTAATGAGACAAGTTTAAAAGTTATTTTCTAACTAAAATATAAAATTTTAATAAATTAAATTTTATGTTATTTATTTTTATTTATAGCAAATTTTGTTTTAAATTCTTTTATCAAATTTTTTAACCTTTTTGTTTTTCTCAATCTAAATGAAAAATATATATAAGGTACATTTTTTTTCAGAATTACAAAAATAAATAGGTATAATTACACCTATACTCCTTGTATTTAAGGGTTATATCACTGTACCCTATTACTTTTTAATTTTTGTAACACTTTGGTCAAAAAATTAACTTTTCGTTAACTTTTAGACGGAAAAATAGTATTTTCACATTTATATCCCATGATTTTTTTGTTTTCACACTTATACCCCATGTTTTCTTTGTTTTTTGTTTTTTGTTTTTTTTTAATTACAAAATTTTATTTAAAATTTTTAATAACAAAATAAAAAAAATACTAAATACAAAAATAAGTAAAATAAAAATATAAAATTTAATTTATTAATTTATTTTTAGGTTTTTAATTTTGATAAAAATATTAATTTTTATAGTGAAATATAGTTCAAACGAGCATAGTAAAATATTTTATCTGAAATATTTTTTATTTTTTTTTATTTTTAGTAAAAAATAAATTATAATATTTTTAAAACTCATTTAATTTATTTTTTTTTGCCTTTTATTATGATGAATCAAAAAGGCAAAAAAAAAATCTCAGATAGTGCGTTGGTCAATAAAATTTTACTTTTTTTCAAATTATGTCAATTAAATGAGTTTTAAAAATATAATAATATATTTTTTACTAAAAATAAAAAGATAAAAAAAAATATTTCAGATAGAAACATTTCACTTTACTCGTTTGAGGTAATGTTAAAATATTTTACTATAAAAATTAATATTTTTTATTAAAAATAAAAACTTAAAAATAAAAATAAATTAATAAATTAAATTTTATGTTTTTATTTTATTTATTTTTGTATTTAGTAATTTTTAAATTTTTAATTAAAAATTTTTAAATAAAATTTTATAATTAAAAAAACAAAAAACAAAGAAAATAAGATGTATGAGTGTGAAAACAAAAAAATCAAGTGGTATAAGTGTAAAAATATTATTTTTTCGTTCAAACGTTAACGAAAAGTTAATTTTTGAAGTAAAATGTTACAAAAATTAAAAAGTAAAGGAGTGCAATGATATTTTAGATAATAGTGGAGTTGACAGTAATATAACTTTTAAATAGATAGAATATAAGTGTAATATACTTGTTATAATTATATTTTTATTTATGATTTTAGTTCTTTTTTAATTAAATTTTTATTTTTATTTATTTTTTGTTAAGATTTTATTTTAACTGTTTGGCATTTTAATTCCTTTATTACATTAGAATTTTAAATTTATAAATAAGAAATTTATTTTATAAATTTATAGAGAGTTAAGTTTTTAGGCGAAAGTCTGTGTTATGATGTCCACCTCTGCACTATTTATTCACCATTCCTGTATTATGCATAAATTGGTATCAAAACTTAAGCTGGAAATTCCCCGTCCCTTCTCTTTCTTTGACTCAATTTTGTAGCCAAATAAGTTACTACTGCCATTCTCGCTACATTGGCGCCAGTCGTCAACAATCGACGCCTCGCGCCGCCACCACCAGCCTTCGCCACCGCCACTAGTCGTCATCTCCATCCCCATCACCACCACTGGCGCTGACGACCTCCAAAGTTGCCATTATCACCATCCTTGTCAGCCTTCCCCTTGCCCCCGCCGAACCCTAGCCGCTAACACCCTAGCCGCCGACTTCGCCAAAACCCTAAACCTCACTCGCCGAAACTAGCCAGCATCTCTCCTCCTTCCTTTGAAACTCTAGCTCCGACGAAAACCCAAACACCTGCAAACTTACCTAGCTCCGAAGCCACCATCGGCGTTGATAACCTTCGGAGTCGCCACCGCCACCGCTAATCATCGTTGGATTCCTCGCCGACCATCGCCGTCCCTGGTCGTCGCCTTATCGCCGCTATCAGTCATCGCCACAGTCGGCGAACAGCCTCGAGCTGTCGTCGCCGTCTTGAGCTGACACCACCAGAAACCCTCTAACAAACCCTAGGAGCACATATTGCGCAATCAACGAAGAAGTAGCTCCAGGTAGCTTCACCCCACTAACCCGACTTGACCCTAACACGGCCCATTCCAGCCTTTTTTTATAGTCCTGAGAGCCTAAGAATTACTCAGCCCATTTATCTCCTTTTAAAACCAGCTTACATTACTAAACCCAAAACCCTTTCTAATTTGGCCCAGTTTAGTACCAAGTCTATTTCTCTTTCTTTCTTAAGACCCACCCTAAATAAACCAAACCCATTAACTTTTTAAAAACTAGCATGCCTTACTAAACCCAAGCCCATTCTTGTAACCCTTAAGCCATCACATATCCCTATATCAACCAATCCAATTTAGACCTTTTTTTTTTACATATTTTGGTATTTTGGCCTTTTTCTTGTGCAAACCTTTGATGGAGTGGCCATGCACAAATAATTTTCATACATTTCTTATATGTTCCAATAGAGTTTGTAAAAGTATTATTGACGGAAGATAAGCAATGAATGCCGTATCCGCATCAAGCGCTCTAAAGATGAAACTATTGCTTGAACCACACCCGCAAACTATCAATTATTTTGATATACTAACGTTTATCTTTTAGTCTCCCAAAGGTGTTTATTTCCTATTCAGATGGGTGACTATTTTGATGAGATTTGGTGCGACGGATTTTTCATTAGTATTACGCATCTGTTACTTAGTTTTCCATAGATGGCTGACTTTGGTGCCACTTATAATAGGGAAGATAATATCTTTAGCTTCATATACAATAACAAAATAATTTCGTTAAAGCCTGCAATTCTGAAAGACGAGATGTCAACTTGGAAGTTTCCTACTTTGATGCCTACTCATCAATCTTGTCCTATTTTGAACCAAGACAAGTTTGATTCTACTCCAAACAAGTTTGATGCATTTATTCCTCCTTCGATCATTAAAGTGATACCAACCTTTATGCTAAACCATGGCTCATCCAATGATGATTCTTTTGAACATAAAGATGCACTCCACTTGTACCATTCTGTTGATTGTTCACCGACAGAAGACTTCATCAAGGCAGAACATATTAATTTTATTGGTGTTGTAGCCTTTGACTGGGTTATCAAATCAAGTTTTGTGGATCTTATTAACCGTCTCAGGGTCAAGGATAGATGGAATGGGACGAAACTTTGGCCGTTTATTTATTCAAAATATTTGATTATTTGATATGGGCGTGTTCAGTATTTTAAGCTAAACTCAAGGTTGAGTTTTTTTTTCTAGTGAAGGAGAATGATGCAGAATACAAAGAACTATCTGCAATTTTATTATTTAATATTTTATTTTATTTTATTAATTAAGATTATATTTTTATTATCTTAGATTAAGATTCTAGTTCTCTTTTAAATAAGATTTTATTTTTATTATTTTTTTCGTTAGGATTCTAGATTATATTATTGAGATTTTATTTTAATTGTTTAGGATTTTAATTTCTTTATTAGATTATGGTTTTAGGCCTATAAATAAGAAATTCATTTTATGTATTGTTCAGAGTTTAATTAATAAAAACTTGAGTTTTTAGCCAAAAGTCTTGTATTAGAGTTTCGACTCTTGTATGTTATTTATCCATCATTCTCATCCCTCCACGTTTTGCATCACTTTATGTTTAGGCATCCCGTTTTTTAACATTTTTGCATGGTTGCTGCAAGAAAAGCGGAGTTGAAGTGTTGTATTGAGTTGATAATCGTATGTGTTTGTGTGACCATACGGTAAGAAAATGCTAAACTCACTGGGCTGTGAAAGTGAGAGTTCTGAACAATCATTGTTGAAGTCAAAACTCTTTCCCTTCTTCCGGATTATTAGTTTTTTTTTCTTCATTTTATTCAAGCTATTTTTACCTCATAAGTTGTAAGAAGAAGCTGCACTAAACATATTGGCATAAACTCCCAAAATAAAGAAAAGGCCATTAGCAGCCCAAGTATATACAGTCTGTACAATTCATATGTCACTGGATATAAATGCCTATAAAAAATGCTAGGCCAAATACAAGCTAATCACCCATGGTTATAATTTGTGGCACGGATGTGCTTTTGGCTATTCCCCTAGGGAAATTGAATTTGTAGGTTTTTGCAATGGCCTGTTGAAATTCTTTGCTGGACCATCCTGTACTAACTTTTTACATTTTGGGTGTGCAATTGTATTGGATGGTTTACATCACACAATGTATTTCATGTATTTGATGTTCTGCTGCTGGCATGGCTCATAACATTGATTTCTTGGAGATGGAACAGATGCCAATGTCCCTGATGCATTTATGAAAGGGGTGGCCCAGCCCTCGAACGATGCGTCAATGTCCAAAGTCGAGTTTGATGAACATTCTCAGGGTTCCAGTGGGGTGACAGATTTGGAAACGTGTGAAAATGAAGTTCAATCCCCTACCAACCATCTAAGAGGTAGATTAAGTTCTAATGTCCTTTGATAGTATTAGATTCTTTTGTAATACAAGTCTACTTATTTGTTGCTTTAATGTAAGGTTTTTGGTAATGTTTTCTTGTTTGTAGGCTCCTCTAAATCAAAAGCCAATAATTCTAGCATGAAAGGTCAAAGGAGTGAAATTTCGACGACTGCTAAAAGAAATATCAGGTCAAAGAAAAGGTGAATTTCTCTTGCCTTCAATATGTTTTCTTTTAGCCATTGGAACTAACATTTGTGGCATGTGGGATACACATGCTGACTTAATGCATTTGCCTTGAAAAGCACCTTTTAATCAAGCCGGCTTCTTTGGATTTGTGTTCTCAAGTCTTGAATTAGTTGAGAAGTTAACACGCACATACGTGCGTATTTACAAAAAAATTATTCACAGAAATATTGTAATTTTTGCTTTAAGAGGAGTTTCGCGGGTTTGGTCCTTAAGAATCTGGTTTTTATATAGAGGACTAACTATGTTGTGAATACTCAATGAACTTGATAAACCTTCGAGGATTTAAATATATACTATTAATTCAATTCCATTAAGTTCTGTGTGGTTATTGTTTCAGATTATTAATTCTGAGAGCAAAAAAGCTTAAATAATTGTTTCTTTTGAAAGATACAAAAGTATGTCCAAAATGGTAACAAGCTAGACATATTATCTTGGGTCTTCTGCACAAAGTTGAGGCACAGTGTGAGGATCATAGTTCTTCAACTAATCTGTGGTTACTAGAGCGTTTGTAGTAGTGTCAAACAAGTGGTAAGTCTGAAATCTGAAGCATGATAGACGGACGCATGGGATTTGTATAATACAGAGCCCAAGTATTAACAACACTTGAAAACTAAACATGCAAACAGCTGTGTGTGTGTGTGTGTGTGTGTGTGTGTGTGTATTTGTTCCGGTGTTGTTAATATTTGTTATCTAAGTGAACCAAGTTATCTAACAATAATATCTGTACAATTCTTTGAAATTTCTGGTATGTTTACATGGGACTGTCAGGACATAGCAACAACAATTTATGTAATCTTCCGAGACAATCAATTTTTTTTTTCTTTAAGAATAATGCAGAATGTGGCAAAATGACCAAGATGTTTGAAATTAGTTTGAATAACCATAAGGTGGTGTGAAATGGAAGGAGTAACAATAATTGTTAAGTTGAAAGA
Source organism: Heliamphora exappendiculata (assembly GCA_034768845.1). NCBI lineage: Eukaryota > Viridiplantae > Streptophyta > Magnoliopsida > Ericales > Sarraceniaceae > Heliamphora > Heliamphora exappendiculata. The sequence continues at coordinate 3,768 of JAOTRH010134146.1, read as the reverse complement.
GAACATATATTAAGGTCGGTTGCTCATGTACAGTGAAGACCAGTAATTATAAAATAACATTAAGAAAGATTGATAGATTGTTATTAATAAAAATACTAAGGGGCGGGAGAGGCCTAAAATTATTATGGAATGTCGAACCAAAAACTTGCATGAATTATAAAGTTTTAACCAAGTATATAGCCCTTGATTAGCGCATAATGACAAAAATGGTGCCATGTTATGGTTTGAGACACAAGGCTTGGTTTGTTTTGTTCTTCTTTTGGTTATGTGAATGTCCTATAAAGGATGGTTCTGTTGAAACGAATCCCAGTTTTTCCAGTCGTGCGTCTTGAAACTGGGCCATTAGATTGCAATCTACACTCTGTCTCCTCAGACAATTATCATGACTACCTTACTCATCATTATTAATAAAATTAATATTGGGATTATAAAGTCTTACCCATCTCTAATACTGAGGGGCGGGCGAGACATAAAATTAGCATGGAATGTCGAAGCAAAATCTTATATGAATTATGAAGTTCTAACCAAGCATTATAGCTCTTTATTAGCGTGTAACGGAAAAAATAGCGTCATTAGAGAAACAAGGCTCGGTTTATTTTGTTCTTCTTTTGGTTAAGCAAATGTCTTATAAAGAGATGGTTCTGTTGAAATGAATCTCAGATTCTCCAGTTGTGCATCTAGAAACTGGGCCATTAGATCGCAATCTACATGCTATGTCTCCTCAAACAATCAATTATCATGGCAACCTTACTCATCATTATTAATAAAAGTACTATTGGGATTAAAAAATCTTACCCGTATTTGTTATGTCTTGCAGGTAGAGGAGAGCTCAAATATAATCTTCTTTTTGTTATGTCTTGCAGGTAGAAGAGAGCTCAAATATAATCCAATTCACATCTGTAGTTGAGTTGTATGCAACCTGTCTAATCTGTATTTTTTTTTTAAAAAAAAAAAACTGATTTCTCTTGCTGGCCTTATTTTTCTTTTATTTTGTTTGCCTTTCTTCTTTTTCCTCTTTCCCTTTTGCTCTTTTGATACCAAGTGCAGAGTATATGTGCAGTTGCACTTGCATCATGGACTGCTGCACCTGCATGTATTGTAGTTTTTCACCTTAAAGCATGGAGGTCCAATGCATGTATGATTGATGTACATGGCAATAGGCATGGGTATAAATTCGGCCCGAGGATCGTGAGCTACCGAGGTCGATCTAAGCCCATTATTGTAGGAGCCCGACCAGAATCTAGCCAAGGCCCAAGTCTACATGCTTATGGACTGGGCTTGGGCCTTGGTTTTGTTGTTCAAAGTCTAGCCTCAATCTTGAGGCCTAGACCATTGATTCGAAAAAGGAAATGAAAAAATCTAAAATTTTCATCCATCGGCCCTATTGATCCAAAAAAGAACAATATTGCATGTAATCACTTGAATTGTTCAACTTTACTGTATTTTTTTATATTTTATTATATGCAAGAAAAAATAAATGTACAAAAGTTAAATAATAGTAAAAAATGATGATTATTATAGATATAGAATATTTTTATTTATAAACTAAAATAAATATAAGAAAAACATAGCATATATTATTTTTTTATTATATATAGAAGTGATTAAAAAATAGATTAACATCATCGTTTCAATTTTGTAACATATTTTTGATATAAAGAAATAAAAAACTTGAAAAGCCCTGGGCTTGAAGCTAAGGCCCGTAAAATTGGGTTGGGCTTGGGCCTTCTTTTCCATAAAAAGTTGTTTGGGAGTTCTTTTTCATAAAAAGCTTGGCTTAGTCCAAACTTTGGGAGCTAGGTGACCTTGTGTTGGCCAAAATTATCTCCTATCCTCGCAACAGGCATTTGGAATTGTTTATTTGACTTTGACCATGTTCTTGGGTTATATTTTCCATTTTCAATTTTTGTGTATATATTAATGCATTATTATAAAATGTGCAGTTTTAGTCTTCTCTTATAGAATTTTTGTAAGCATTTTTAATCTTCTCTTATAGAATTTTTGTCAGCATTTTTAATTTTTAACACCGGAATTGGGATCTCTTCTTCGTACCGATTACTCTTAATATTGTTCATCTTTTTATTTGGTGGGTTTTGAGTGAATGATGATGGGAACTATTCATTTTGTAGGCATAGTAAAGAAGATTATATAGCCAAATATCCAGTTTAAATGAATACTGATAAGTCATTTTATTTTACAAAATGAATTATCTTTCTTTAAAATACAGTCTTTTAAGTTTAATTTACCTATTTTTTAAAAACAAAATGTGACTTGATTTTATAACAATTGATGTCCAATCAAGTTGAATTCTTATATGTATGATTTTTTTTTTTTCGTAAAATTTATAAAACGAACGGTTTGAATTTTCATTTAGGGATCACTTTAGGTCTACAAAAATGAAGTGATTCACTCTAGGTCTAGAAAATGATGTCTTGCAAGTCTTGAAGAGTATATAAATGGTAAGGAGTGGAGCTTCTGCCTGTGGAATTGGCTGATTCTGCTGCTCAATCAATTTTTCAATATTTGGATTGTGCCAGGTCGTCTTGTGGTTGGACGGTGACCTTAAAACTGTTTGGATCTTGGAATTCTGAAGGGAAAGGAAATGGAAAAGGAAAGGAAAAATTGGTGATGGTTTGGTATAGTTGAAATTAATATTTTATAAATTGTAACTTGTAACTAAAATTGTGAGTTGTGAGTGTTTAGTAAAATTTATAATTTATAATTGAAATAAAAGAATAAATTATAATTTGTAATAAAAATTATGAGTGTTTAAAATAAATTTTAATTTATAGTTAAAATTAAAAGTAAAAAGTTAAAACCGTAGCAAAAGCTTTTCCAAATACCCATTGGAACAAGCAAATGAAAAGTTATTTTTATATCTTCCTTCTTTTGAGCTTTATTTTTTGCCATCCATATTTTCGGAAATGAAAACACTGAACGGTTGAGAAATACCCATATATTTTTAAACAACGTTTTGATTTTTGCTAAAGACTGGGTATTTTCAACAAGTTTTAGTAAAATTAGCTTTTGAGGACCTCTGGCCAAATAGTGTTTATTGAAGAACTTGAAAATACAAATAGCAAACAAAAGGTTAATTAAATGGGCCAAATTTCTTTGTCATGTTTTAAAATACAAAAAATTATTGAAAAATTTAATTTATAAGCAGTTTGTTATTTTTCATTCAGTATATTATTTTTTAACGAATAAGGTTTATTTTCATGAAATTTTTTCAGCTAAAGGTCTCTATTACTACTTGTAAGTTATTTTGAAATAAAAATATTCTCAAATCAATAATAAAAGTCAACTAAATCGAACAGATAATCAAAGCCAATTAAATCGAAACAAGAGCTAAACATCTCAAGTTGCAATTTTCGCGCACCATCCAAACTCAATCAAACAGGAAGTAATAATGGAAAATCAGTCACAAGATAAGCTATTTTTTTTTTTTTGGATAAACAAGATAAGCAACTTAATCGTCCTTTCTTTTTCATTTCCTTTTTGACCCTTTGATATGTATTGGAAAAGATGGAAAAATCATTCCATGCAGTGATTCTCTCTCTGTCTCATGTTGGTGACGTTAAGTCGTTATAGAAGACTTCGTCCTCTTTAGACAGCTCAATTCTTTTGTTGTGTTAATTTTTGTTTGTACAGATGAATCACCTGAAATGGCCAAACTGAATCCGCATCCACCACCACCACACGCGCGCGAAATGGCCAAACTGAATCCGCATCCACCACCACCACACGCGATCCACCACCACCATTGGC
>JAOTRH010134135.1:0-14123 GCA_034768845.1 Heliamphora exappendiculata | reverse complement strand
GGGCTACCACACATTGATACTGGACCTCCACCAAAAGTAAAAACTTCCTTATATTGATCATTGCTCTGAGTCCAAAAATAGTGATTTGTTATTCCTCTTTAATGAAGCAATTGTGATAAACTAGTAAAAGCATTTACCAGGGTTATCTTCACGAAATATACCACTTTCTTCCCTGTGTAGCCAACAGTTTTCAATCATGTTCACTGCAAAACCAAAACAAGACTGCAAGTTAATACTAAGCACAGGCACAACTATAGTCATAGAATTTAACAATTTGCAAAGTGTTCTATGAAGTTTTCCATTGTTCCATGCCATCATTATTGTCAAGTCAATAACGATATCTTTGTGTGTGATGTGATTGGTTTGGGTGGAACGGAATAACTTTTGATAGGGTGGAGTCTCCTTCGTATATAGGTTGAAGGGTGTGCTTCTCGGTAATATGTATAGTTGGCTATTTGAGAGGGGCGCATTCTTTTCTTGATGCAGTCTAGTTTATAGACTTCTTATCTGTGTATTAGCTCCTTTTTGTAGAGGTTGTTGAAGTGTCACTTTCCGCGGGAGTTTTGTATACGGGTAGCATTCCTTTTATGCCCTTTTAATGATATTTTTTACTTATCAAGAAAATCATTATTGACAATCAAATAAATAGCCACTTGTTGAAATCAAACAAACAATGTACTTGCTTGTGTCAGCAAAAAAAATTTTCCATCCAAGGACCAAGAATGCCTATTAGACCAGTTGCTCATGGGGAATCGATTCGATCCTTAAATTCCAAGATGGAAATTTCAATAACGTATAAAATAAAAGAACGGGACAGGATCCTTAGTTAAATTACCTGCTTGCGAGGTTGGCAATACCACAGCAGGAGAATCTGAGCCTACTTTAACACTTGTAGCTTGTAAATGGCATGGCAAGGGCCGTCTAGCTGTAGTTCCATCAAATGGAACTTCCAGTGGAAATTGCAACGGGCTTGCAGCAAGCTGCATTAGTGCTTGTGCCTAAACATACTGGTCATATTAGAGGCCTAGAATACCATCAGAATAATTTAGGGGCATTTGTGCAGAAGGCGAAGCTTCAATACCTTTTCAGCTGGGACATCATCATAGACATTCACTTTGCCACAGTAGAATATTGTCATTTGTCCTAATGGGCTATTAGTTGCACCTGCAGTTCTGGGTTTCATTTGAGAAAGATTTTCAGCGTTTCAGACCAACTAGAACAAAGAAATCCCTCACTTATTTCTGGAAGAAATGTCAGTAATTACCCACCCATACAGCATACAAACAAACTTGCACAAATGTTTTGTTTGGATTGTAAGCTGTCTCATTAGATGAATTAAGAAGTTCTGACGGACGTAAAAATATTGTACAAGATACATCCAAATTTGGGATGAGAAGCTATGTCAGGATGTGCACAAAGAAAACCACTACAAGACCCCAAAATCACAGATAACAAGAGTTAAGGTCCAGTTGTAAATAAATTATCACGAGTTCAGAAAGCATCGGAGCAAAATCCCAAAATACAAAAAAACAGAAACTTTGACAGGCAAAGTCTTTGGCAGAAGTTATAGACTCTTACCCTTTAGGTTGAGAAAACAGGCGACCAAGAAGATAACTAATGATATATTGTTTTTTTAAAGAAACAAATAGCATTAAAATAATATAAAACGATTACCATAAAATCAATGTGCAAAAATCACAACAGGAAACAACACCAAGGCACACAAAATAGAACGCACGATAACGGATGGACAAATATACATTAGGAGACTTGAAACTCGGGCCTCCAAAAACTAGATTTCTGATACCATGCAGAAGATATAAAGATAAGGGTGAAAAATGGAAGAACAGTGGAGCAAGAGGAGACATAAGGTTTACGTAATTTGGACATAAAAACCTATATTAATGGGAGAAAGATAGAACACGTGAATAAAATAGCATTCAAGTACCAGTAGAGAGAAAGATAGAGCTATTATGATATTTCTTCTCTCTTAAGCATATCATATAGGTAATACTATTTCACTCAATTCATATGAACACGTGAATAAAATAGCATTCATATACCAGTATTGAGAAAGAGCTGTTATGATATTTCTTCTCTCTTAAGCATATCATATAGGTAATACTATTATGAATCTCACCTGAAACACATACATTTTGCGTAACTCATGGAGTGCTACTTGATTCCTCAACCAAATCTTGAACCAAAATATAATATTGTATAAGAAACTATATTGAAGAGAATGTTCACTTTAATGATTATGATTATTAACAATTGACATTAAAGATCTTTAGCACTAAAAGTATTCTATGAAAAATTGACTATTCTAAAAGTATAAATATCCGTGTTGGACACTTGATACTTGAACAAGGGCAGAGGATATGCGTCCAATATTTTTAGTTGCATCTTCATCTAGAAAATACATTTACTAATTCGAATTTATTATAGAACCATGCGTAAACTCTATGCATGAAATCTACCTCAGAACCTTGTAAACAATATTATCCTATAAATAAAGAAATATATTAAGGAATATGAATATTTGTTGTGTCCCAATATTCTTGATATTAGAATTAGATAAATCCAATACTTAGACACATCCGCATTCGACACTCGTACAGTCGTATTCATGTAACATAGAAAGCATCAAACAAATTTTTAATATTAACACTACCTCAACCCCAAAAAACAAAATAATACTTGTTTAATATATGGCTATTCTTAAATGCATCCATATGTTAAGATTAAAACTTTAGGTAATAGTTTACAGACTTCAGCTAGAATAAGGATCATAGGTGAGCTTCCAAAAATAGTGTTTGGACATAAAAGGAATTCAAAATAAGTGTTCCTGATAAACTTATGTATATGTCTTGTTTATAAGTAAAATGTTCTAATAATAGTTGTTACCATTTGCTAGATTAAGCAAGGTTCAAAATTCCATTTTGGTGTGTAGTTTCGATTCGAATGAAAATGTAAACATTGCAAAACGTTTAGAAAACTTTTGAAAATGTTTTGAGGAAGTGAAATTTGCGTAATAAAGACTAATAAATGACTAATTAAACATTCAGAGATTTATGTAGTTATTTATATAAAAACAAGTGTAAAACTACAAAATCAATAATTTCATGAATTAATTTTTTACGTATAATTAAATACTTGATTTTAGTAAATATAAGTATAAACGCTTCTACAAAAAGTGTCATACCCATTATTAAAATAAAGTGTAAAAATTTAGTTAGGTAGTAAGAATGCTAATAATATTATTTTTAATGAAGTACCACCTATAATTTTTTTAAAGGAATTTAAAATTTTTAAGAAAAGTTTTAAATTCCTTTTAATAGAACTTATTTAGGTATCGTGCAGAATGTTTTCGTGTGTTTCAAAAGGAACACTAGAATTCTGTTATTCCACTAATGCTTCATTTCGGTCTCTTAGGAAACGGAAGCGTTTCGGTCATTTCAATTGAAACAAATGAAAATGTTGTTCCTTAATATTGAGAGGAAATGCAAATTAATATGGTAATCCTAGTGGGGAAACTTATTACTAGCTACTAATTATAGGATAAATCAGATATAACAATTGTAAATTCAACAAACAAGCAAAAGTCTTGTCTTGTAGTTGTGATTGTTGTGGATTTAATTAAGAAACGACTTCATACCAATATTTTGATATGATTTATCTTTTATATATTGAAGGGAATTTTTCACTAATGGAGGCTATGGCCATTGCCAAACTCCTGTGAAACATGAACATTTTCATTCTAATCATCATAGTAGTGTCCAAAACATGTTGGACACAGACACCCCTCAAGCACGATGGGATACATGTTAGACATGTCATATGGTGTATCTTTTTATTATTAATTTTTTTGTCAAACACAATTGAGAACATGTTTTGCTTTATATTCATGTGCTCATAATTGAGTTCTAAAGTTATTGGCAATCCTAGTTGTATGTTTACATGTTCATAATTGAGTTCTAAAAGTATATTTACACGAGACTAGCGAGTTTGTGAGCTGCTTCTCTTTATTGCACCATATGCTCGTGAATAATGTTTACCAAACTAACACTAACTTTCACCTAAATAAACTTTCGAAAAGAATTTAAACAATTTAAGTCAATTGATAAATAATCCTACATGGCATTGATACTCTCTATGCCAATGTAGACGCGAAAACTAGTGAAGCTCGCCTTTATGCTGCCCCGGGAGGCATTCTTTTCTTGTTTGTAGGGTTGGTTCATGCGCATACAAACGAGCACCGGCCACAACAGCAGGAAACTATGACCGGTAGAAAATCCAAAATTAATTTTCATTCCTGGAGATGCATGCACAGTAAAAAATGCAATAAAACCCAGATAGCAAACAATAAACATCATGGTCATCCACCAAGAGGGGAAGAACACTTTATAGCTCATGACATAAGATTGGTGCACACAAACTGATAATAGAGGCTTCCAAATGTTGCCTCCAAGATATAACTGTAAATGAACGGAAATGAGCCATGTATCTGGACTTTCGAGCTCAGCTCCACTAGTTTAGAGAAAAACCTCAACTTAGCTGAAGTGGAGCCATGAGTTTAAGATCAGACCCGTGGCTACTCATGACCTGAATCCACTAGTGTATGCATAGACAAAAAATTCAAAAGGTCAAGTGTCAAACAACCACTTGTCGAACCTAATCCAAGTTATGAATTTAACTTCGAAGAAACCTAACATATAAGGAACCTATTGCAGAACAGATAGTTGGAAAGTCCCAAGAAAGAATTGGGGGGAGACGAACAGGTGGCCAAGTCCACATTGCCAAGCGGGCGTGTATTCGCAAAAGCACGGATAAAGTGATCAAAATAGAAACGTTATAGTTGTTTTTGATTAGTAGTCTTTGTGTATATACAACAAATTAAAGACTGACCTGGGAGGAATCGAGTCATTGCCGTCGACAAGAAGACGGTCACCGGAAAGATCGTGTTTCTCTGGATCTTTTCGCCGGTACGGCACCGAATCTTCATCCGGCACACAAATTGGGGCATCGCCACTCGTCGATTTGGGGAGCTGCGTATCACAATTATCTAATATTATATTTAATTAATCAATAATCATACACAGTTCCATGTGGATCAATGAATAAATATAATATTAAAAAATTCCTTGACCTTTTCTTTTGGAGAGAAAAAAAAAAAAGAAAGAAAGAAAACACAGAAAGACAGTGAGAAGATAGTGGTGTGTGCGCGCGTGTGGGAGTGAGGGAGAGTTGATTATCGAAACGCACGCAATGAGGATTTTCAGGTCGGTGAATGTAGAGCTTCTTCCGAGCTCCGGCGTCCGAATCCGGCGACGTTTCAAGCAGTGTCTTCAGCGAGATAACTTGCTGGATCGCCTGCGATTTGTTCCACGACGGTCGGCGCATCCCTGTACGGATCGTTCGATTAGCTTTTCTACGCGCCGGAGATTTATTCACCTCTTTTCTTCAACTTCCATTCTTTCTTCTACCAAAAAATTATACATGTACAGAGAGAGAGGGAAGAAGAACAAGAAGAAGAAAGAGAGAAAGAGATAAACCTTTTTCTTTGAGGTATCGGCGGCAATCTTCCCGAGTGAGTTGAGAAATGTCTTCTTCGGTGAGTTGGTTGAGAGGTTTGTCCAGTGGTGACCGGAGAGCTGTTTCTTCGGCCGACATCGTGCCAGATTCCGGCCAAGGATTGACCGTGATTTCTCCGTCTTTTCTCTAGAGTTTCAGATATCAATGATTCTCTTTTGGTAAATATGTTTGAACTTTTGGGGGATTTTTTCCCTCGGGGAGTAAGAAAGAGAGTGTGTGTCTGGGTTTCGGGAATTTGGCCGCGGCGTCGCCGCTCTGTTTCATGCTTTTTCCTCTGTTGGGGCTGCAACCCCGGACGCCACGTAAGCACCTGGTGGAGTATTACAATTATGCCCCACGACATGTTACTATATTACGGTCTTCTCTTGTTCTCGTCCTACTGACAATGTTACATTTTTTGGGTTACGGCCACAGAGGGTTAGCGGGGAGTGATGGGAACGGGTTGGTTTCGGTACGGATGGGTGAAAACCAACCAAGCTGTTTATGAGCAGTTGGAGTTTTTAGGACCAGTTCTGTTACGTGGCTGCGACCGTGGTGTGTTTAATTAATTCATAAATATTGGTCCTACATAGGGTAAATAATTAATATTTTATTTTTGTACTTTTTTATTTATTTTTTGAATTTTTTAAAATTTTTGACTAAATTTTTTTTATTTTTTTAAATCACCTTGATGAGATAAACTCAAAAAGTAAAAAAATTTTAATCAAAATATGAAAAAAAATTCACTAAAGACGAAAATTAGCAACATTTGATTTGGTTTATTGGATTATTTTTATTTATTTTTATCTTTTCTAAAAAAGTTTTATATTTTGATTAAATTTTTTTATTTTTTCGACTCGTATGAGTGAGAAATGTCTAAAAAATACAATAATTTAATTAAATAATAAAAAAATTTACTAAAAACAAAATTTACAATGAAAAATAAATCAATAAATCAATAAATCAATAAACAACTTTACCCATTCAGGGCTATTATATATTTACAATGTTAAAAAGTAATTTTAATTATGAAGTATTATTAAAATAGCATATTGTATTAGTTGCATAGTATTTTTGACAAATAAAAATATGTAATACATATTAAGTGAGACTTTCTTATCTACATTATTTTTTACGAAGTATTTTTTGCTACATAATTATATAGGAACACAACATAAGTAATACCATGTAGTGTTTCAGGATTACCGAATAATTATTCTACCTCAAAATGCTAATATGGTATCCCTAACTTATTTAATAATTTATCCTCCCTTAAGAACATAAATGGTTAGGTTGGTGAGCTTTTCTTTTAAAAAAAAATGTCAGCAAATTAATGGCATTGGTTTAATTTTTTTACATTAAAATTAATCAAAATTACTATTAAACTAAATAAAAAATTAAAAAATAGTCCAATTTATAAGTTATTTACTGTTTTTCATCAAATATAATATTTTTTAGTGATTAAGGTTCATTCTCATAAAATTTTTAACGTGCAAGATCTTCTATTGATGCGTATATAATTTTTTGTGATAAAAATATCATCTGTACAGATAAATTTATCTGTCTTATTATAAGCACACGTATAAAAAACACAAATAAATTTATCTGTACCTTCAAAACATATATAAAGAATATAGATAAATTTAAACGTCTTATTGAAAACACGTGTAAGATGTTATGACTGAACAAATAATTTTATCTGTTTTATTGTAAGTACATATAAAGAATACAGATAAATTTATTTGTAATTTTTTAAAACATATATAAAGAATATAGATAAATTTATCTGTCTTATTGAAAACACGTGTAAAGAATACAAACAAAATTTATCTGTTTGCATTATCTGTATTAATATACAAACAGATAAATTTATCTGTTAGGCATAATTATGCAAACAAATAAATTTATATATTTATATATCGAACAGATTAATATTAAATAGATAAATTTATCTATTTGTTATGTAAAACAGATAAATTTATCTGTTACTGAGTATTTTTATAAGAAATCACGTAATTAAACATTATACGTTAAAACTTTTTTTTAAAACTTTGGCTTAAATCCTCTAAATCAAATCATACTATTATATTAAAATAAGTTCGATCGGCTGGAGCTTATTAGGTTTATGTCTTCTAAAATTGAGAAAACTAATTACCAAAAAATAAATTAAAATTTTCATAATACCTAAGTATGCAACCTACTTAATGTTTAAGCATTAGTTTTTTAGAATTATAACAATTAAATAAGATAACAATCCAACTATCTCTAAAACAAAATTATAATAATATATATTTTTAAATCACGAACAGCATTCATGAAATATGATACATATAATATATTATTTCTTTAAATCATGAATAGTATGCATGAAAAATATGACAAAGGTGATTGTAAAAGTATAAGCTTTTCCAATTTTAAGAGAATAAAGAAGTGGTTGGCACAGTGCAATAAATATGTATGCCGAATAGGTGATTTTACTTTATTTCGATTTAATATTTGTTAAATGTTTTTTAAATTGAGATTTTTTCCCTTAAATCATGCAAACTTATCCATATTAATAATCCATTTTGGAAATTTTTCTTACATTCCTAAGCTTGATTAATGCTTATTTGAGCTCACTTTGTATAATAAATTAGTTGCTCATTAAGCTCGTTTACTAAACGAGCTTGGTTCGTATAAATTTAACTTGACTAAAATAAGATTATAATTAGTTTATTTGATAATTCGGCTCGACTTAACATGTACTTTTTTAGAACTCATTTAAAGGTATACATAAATAATTTGAACAGAGTTTGAATCAAGACCACATATATTCATTTTTAAACTAGTCGAATGTGAACAAAAAGGTCCAATCTTTTTTAAGTTCGAACCAAATTTGAGCATAATATAATTTTTTTAAGCTCATAAAAGCTCAGACTTAATTAAGCTCATTGGTTTGCACCATTAGTTATGAATTTATCCTATTCGGTTGGCTGAATAATATTTAATTTTTAGGATAAATTATATTTATCCTGTCTGACCTTTTTAAAGTTACATTATTATCTTCCCCTGCCAGGATTGTCGACAGAAAAATATAATATACCCTTATTTTTAAATAACGAAACAACTTTGAAATGATCAACCTTTTGAAATAACTTATCAAATAAACATTATTGTGGGTAAACACCAGTTAGCAATATAAGGACTCGTTTAGAATGTTTACAAGATTTAATCATTCTAGTGTTTAGAAAAAAAAATTAAATTATTTGAAATATTAAAAAATGTTGGATTTTCAAATTAATTTGGATTTTTTTATTTAATATATTTTTATATTACTTATGGGTATATTACACTTGCACCCCTTCTATTTAAGGCTTATATTACTGTCACCCTCTTTATTTTCTGAAATATTACTGCACCTTCTTATTTTTTAATTTTTGTAATACTTTGGTCCAAAAATTAATTTTCTATTGATTTTTGGACGAAAAAATAAAATTTTCATACTTATAAAGAAATTAAGAGATATAAGTGTGAAAATACGATTTTTTCGTTCAAAAGTTAACGAAAAGTTAACTTTTGAACCAAAGTGTTACAAAAATTAAAAAGTAAGGAGGTACAGTGATATTTTAGAGAATAGATAGGGTGACAGTGATATAAACCTTAAATAGAAATAGTGTAAATGTAATATACCAATTACTTATTTGAAATAATTTTTAACTTTTTAACTTTTTAAAGAATATAATTAAGTTTTTTGTCAAAAATATTATATTATATTTAAAAAATCAAATTATTATTAAATTATTTGAAACGCAAAAAATTTAAAAAAAAACCCAATAAATCTTTTAAAAAATATTTAATAATTCAACTTGAAAACTATTTTTTTATAAAAAAATATCCGAAAGAGGGTGGACCCACCGGTGCTCGCTCGCAAATCGAACTGTCCCTTTCTTTATTTCCCGTCTCTTGAGTCTTTTCTGTGGCCCCACTTATCTCGAGGAACACACGTGGGAGAGGACCACGTTGCAACTTCCCATCGCTCAAAACTCTTTATTTTAGCACAACTTGGCCCCACAGACTTGACAGTCTTGGACCCACTTCTCATCTAATAATTCATAAACAAATAATTCCTCCCCTTTTTTAAACAGTTTTTTTTTATTTTATTATTTATTAAGTGGTTGAGATTTTTTTTTAGTAGCGTTGATATCATATTTTGTCTACGAACAAATAGTACGTTTTAGGATGTCAATTTCACTTTGTTTCGTTTGTTTTTTGTACGTTTTTTTCTTGTTTTGTGTGAGTTTTTTTACTATACATAATAGATAATGTGAGGATAGAATTTATTTTTCACGTCTTGTTTTTGACTATATAAAATAAATAATTTTAAATAGTAATATATATATATATATATATAATAATATAATAAGTATAAAATATTAAAATATTATATTTATTTAATTTTTTTATTTTTTATGTTTTGTATTTCTAATTATATTAATTCATTAATTATTATTTTTTTATTAATTATAATTTTTATTAATATTATTTTTTTAAATTTTAAAAATTATTACCAAAATATTCATATTTTTGTCCTATTTTCTATTACTTTTCTAATATTTTTTCTCATTTCTACCTCAATTAAATAGAGTATAAAGATGGATGAGCTCATTTCTGAACCTGCCCTCCCATTTGTCATTTCTACCAAGTTCCTGCCCTCCCATTTGTCATTTCTACTAAGTTCGTAACATAATATAATTATCACATATAAAATGATACATCGTTTAACACTTAAATATAATATTTAAATATGATCATTATAACATTAATGCTTTTTTATACTATTGTTGAGATTATATCATAAATTCGCTACGTTTGGGCTAAATTTTGAAATTTTTGCTTATTTTTGTTTTTGTAAATTTTTTTTTCTTTTGACTAAAATTTTTTATTTTTTTAAATCGATTCGATGAGATAAACCAAAAAAATAAAAATAATAATGAAATGATCAAAGAAAAATTAACTAAAGATAAAAATAATCAATATAAAATATAACTTATTAGCTTAATTTGGTTATTTTATTTTATTTTTTGAGTTTTTTAATATTTTAATTAAATTTTTTAATTTTTCCATTCGTCTCAATGAGATATGTCAAAAAAGTAATAATTTAATTAAATAATAAAAAATACTAAAAATAAATAAATAAATAAATAAATAATTATCTCAAACCGGGATAATTGTTTTGATTGCCATCCATTTCTTATTAACAACTTGCCATTCATTTCATTTTAAAGTATAATGTGTCTCTGTTTTTTTATCTTATTTTAGTTGGGTTCTCCCTTTCAACTTAATTGCAAATTATCACCAAGTGGTAAGTTTTAATTTGAGAATTGAATAAATCTCTTAGTTATTAATTAACTTAGATGGGTTTCAATCAACTAATTAGTGAATTAAACGCTATTTTTATGGGTTCCTTTAAAAGAAATAACTGGAAAAAAACACATTCTCTTTGTCCTCCTCCTCCTCTTGATGGTTACTTCAAATTAAATAATTTTTTATGAAAAATATATAAAATTGTAAAGAAGGAAGAATAAAATTCAAAAACAAAGGGCATGTTTGGATGAGAGAACAAGGAGAAAATAATTAGATTAAAAAGCACTGGATCCTACCAAATCAATTTATGTCTTTTGGTACAAACTATCTCCTGTTTGTATTGCATAATTAGGTCACATAGTTCGCTGAATAAAATAATAGTAACTCATTATTATGGTATTAATAACATCAATTTCAAATTATTTTTTCACTTATTAAAAGATTAGAAATAACTTTATAATTATTATTTTATTTTTTTATCCTACTCTGACTAAACGTAAACTAAATTTTCTATTGTACTATTAATTTATTTTATAATACTTTAATATTAAAAAAAAAAATTAAGACCCACAATATTATCTATGTCTCTTCTATGCTATCAAATCGCGTCTAAAATAGCAAGTGAAATTATAATATATTTATGTCAATACTATTTATAAAAAAAAACACCTAATGTTCTTAAATCGTCATAATTCTTATTACTTTAATGACACTACTACTGTATTTTTTTATTTTTAAATTTTAAATATATAAACGACATATGGTCTTAGTAATTATATAACCATCCACCCCACTTATTCCTGTCATATTTTTTATTCTTTTTTTTTCATATTTTAATTGCATATCTCAAATTAAATTAAAATTAATAATAAAAAAATAAGATAAAGCCTAGAAATTGGCCTAGGACAAGTAATTATTTTCATTTATTCCGGTGTCAATGACTAAAATGAAAAAAATAATAATATCAACGCATCAAAAAAAAAATTTATCAATCGATATGTTAAAGACCCGAATTATAGAGTACCTACTTACTAGTGCTATAGAAAAATATGTTTTTTTTTTATTATTATATACGTAATAAATAGTGCAAAAAAATGCATGATTCCAAATTTTTTAAGAATAGTGACGTTGACGTGGAGTTTCTCAACCTCCCAAACTCCCAAAATTCAAAATTAACTCCCAAAATTCAAAATTACCTCTCATATAATAAAAATTTAAAATTTTTAATAATAAACCAAAATCTTTTACTCAATTAATTATAAACCCTTTTTGATAAGCATTTACTGTAACATGCAGTGTGAAAGTATATATATATTATACAAACACATTCTAACTAATTTTAAAATATATATATTATATTTATATATTTGAACTAGTACCCACCTCAATATGAAAGTATTAAAAAAACTCAAATAAACAAAAAAAAAAAAAAAACTTATGTTAGCCTTTTACTCAATAACTATAAAAATATTTTTTTATTTTGTCATTTCATGCATAGGCATTTTATAGCCTATAAATTTAATATAAAAATATACCGACCTAGTGACCTACTAGAGCAAAGTCTAAGAGGGTAAGATGTACTATCATCCCAATTTTTGGAATTCATTTTCATGATTTCTTACCTTTAAACAAATATTTACATTCGAGGGAGGTTAGATAATCACTTAATTGGCTTAACCTAGCTGAAGAAATTGAGAAAAAAAAATAATTATATATTTTTTGTATGTAAAATTGTACAATATATGATCTATTTATAGACAAATACAAATAAATAAGAAAAAAAATACAATACATAGAGAATAAAATCAAATCAGGATAAAATCAATTTAATATTTTAATAATCAATCTAATATTCTAACATTCTCCCTCAAACGCGAGATGACGAAATCAGCTGAAATTTAAAAATTAGAGCACGGAAGCGACCAGGAGGATGAAATTTTGTAAAAAGGTCGGCAAGTTGATTTTCAGAAGAGACAGATCAAAAATGTAGGGTGCCCTGCTGAATGTGATGTCGGATGAAGTGACAATCAATTTTTTTTTTGAAGAGGAGTGAGTCACGCGACGACAGCAGCGGCGACGCGAGTCACACAACGGCGGCGGCGACAGCCTGAGGCGACGGGAGCAAGCTGACGACGGCGGCGTGTCCCGCGACGGTGTCGGCGACGGCCTGAGGCAACGGGAGCAAGCTGACGACGGCAGCATATCCCGCAATGGTGTCGGCGACGGCCTGAGGCGACGGGAGCAAGCTGACGACGGCGGCGTGTCCCGCGACGGTGTCGGCGACGGCCTGAGGCAACAGGAGCAAGATGGCGACGGTAGTGTGTCCCGCGATGGTGTCGGCGACAGCCTGAGGCAACGGGAGCAAGCTGACAGCGGCGTGTCCCGCAATGGTGTCGCCGACGGCCTGATGCGACGTGACGTGAGAGGGCAGGGACAACGACCTGGTGCGGCGGTGGCTACTTCGGCGGCGACTGTGACGACTTCAGCGATTAGTGGAGACGCCGACTGTGGCGCGAGGGAAGGACCACCGTCGATGGCCGTGACACCCTGTGTCGTCGCGGTGATGTGGCCGATGGTGCCGTGACGGCGCAGCTCTGGAAACTCAGATCTGGTCGACGAGTGAGACGACAGACGATGGCGGTGACTATTTCGACAGCGGCGCTGTGGGAGGCCAGATTTGGTAGGTCTGGTTGAGGGCGTCCTCATGAGCTTCGATCGTCTCCGACCATCCGATCGTCAATCCACAGCATATATTCCGTGAAACGGGATCGCACCGGAGCAAGCCGATGTAGAAGAACAGAAGCCCACAAACCCGGTTCATACCCGTCTCGGCGCGGCTCTGGAACCTCAGATCTGGTCGACGAGGGAGACGACAGATTAGGGGCTGAGGCTGTGCATCCGAAAAATCGGTTCCTGACGGAGTGGTTCGGTACGAGGGAATCAGATCAGGGGTTGAGGCTATGCTCGCATGGCGGATGTGGCCGGTCGGAGAGCCGGCAGAACGAGTTTCGGAGGTGCTCGGCGTGTGGGACGGTGAACTATTGCTCGTGAGGGTGTCGGGCGCAGGACTGGAAGCTCCGGCGCAGTAAACGGTAGAGCAATATGGGCTAGAAGACGATGAAGGTGGTGGACTACCAGATCCGGCGGACAACGGCGAGTTTGCAGCAGCGGCGGCGAGGGCGACGGCGCTGTGGGCTGCAGCGCTG
>JAOTRH010134124.1:0-14123 GCA_034768845.1 Heliamphora exappendiculata | reverse complement strand
TTGATTTTGATTTGATTATATTGTATCTCCTTTATTGTTTATCCCTATTCGCCTATAAATAGGCCATATATTGTACAGTTTGATACGGACAGAAAATATACAATTATTTTCTCTTCTCAATTTTTCTTCATGATTTATCTGATTAGACATAAAATTGAATTATATATTTTATGAGATTATATTTTTCTTATTTGAATTCAACAAGTGATGATTATGCATATGCATTGAATAAGTAATTTTACAAAATTAAATGTGGGATATATAATTTTAAAAGAATGCAGTACTAATAATTCATTCATTATTAGTTCCATAGAACTACTTATTAAGTTGGATTATATATTTACTTATTATTAATCCGATCAATCAAATATACTCAATAGGGGTGTGCAAACAACCCGCCATTCTGCTTCAACACACCGACCCAACCCGATTCGGGCGGTTTATATGAGTGAGTGAATTGAGTTGGGTAGGTTACGTAAAAAAAAAAAAAAAAAGAAATGTTGATTGGTTGCGGATTATATTTCTTTAACTCGCTATCAACTCAATTCAATCCGTCTATAATATATACTAGTTATCATATACTTACATACGACGAATTGTAGCCTCGTATACATATTTATAAAAAAAAAAAAAATTAAAACATTTTAATTTTAATTACTAATTTGTATGTTGTGAATATTTTTTCAATAAGTATGCAACGTAAATACTATTGTTAAAAATATTTAATTATGTTATTATTATTATTATCAAATTACTACAATTATTTTTTATTGATTTTTTACTTGACGTCTTAAATATGATTTTTAAAAAATATATATATATATATATATAATAAGTTTTTAAATTTTTAGAAATAAATTTTAAGAAATAATTACAAATTTTTACAACTTTTCAACCCGTTAAACCACAGGTTAAAACTGCAAATTGTTGGGTGCATGTCTTGTTTTTTGTGAACCCATATAATTAGTATTTTATTTACATATATTTAAGCTGGATTGGAATCATGAATCTATAAGTAGTTGAGGGAGGATAAAAATTATGGGCCTATAACCCAGCCCAAAACAAGCTATTTCAATACCTATTGAAGCCCGGATCACTAGCTGTTCGGGCAACCCTAGTTCGGGTTGCATCTGTTCGGCCCACCCCAGAGAGGGGTAGCTCACACCAACTGAGGTCCATAACGTCCCTAGAAGGGAGGATAATTTAGCAAGATTCCATCCTTGATACGATTTGACCGAATCTACATGATAGAAATAAATCAGAATCATATCAAGAATATGAAACAATCTTCTAAAAATAAGAGGCAAAATCCCAAGAGGATTCAGCCTTCAAAGATATTGATCCCTATATAAAGGGAGGCGCTCTCAACCCACAAGTACGCAATTCTTAACCCCACTCTTGCCTAGAAACCTCTCAGAGAGATATCTAACTTGAGCGTCGAAGTGCCTTCCGGTCATATCAGGCCGGAGGGCACTGATGGTGTTCTTGGTGGTTGTAGGAGTTCGGCGGCAGAGTAAGGAGCTTTCGGGGGGTTCCACGATAAGGAGTTTGGCTTATATTCAGTTCGGGGTCATCGATACTGGGCCAATTTGCTTGGTCCTGATTGTGCCGAACAAATCTTCAGTTTGTACCACGCACAATTTGGCCCCGTCTGTGGGAACGACGATCTCGAACCAACGAAATTATGAGCCAAACTCCGACTGGATTCAGCGGAAGCCGCACCAGGGAGGATAATCCCTAAAGGTCTATACCAGTTATTCCAGATAGGCCATGGGCCCCTAGAATCCCTTCAGAGGTTCAAAGGCGTAGGGATGATGCCTCCCACAATGGAAGGCAATTGCGTTACTCAACCACAAGTTCTAGAGGAAAGAAACCTTCTCCCCTATCTTCAAGAGAAAAGGGGAGATTCGAAGAAAGATTGGCCAGACGAGATAGGATCATCAACAATCTAGAAGAAAGAATGGAACAGGGTGACAGGGAAATTGTTGAACTCAGACGACTAATCCAGGGTCAAGACGCTCGAAGAGAACCACGCATAAGGCGAAGGGAAAGTCCCAAGCAAGAAGAAACCGAGCAGAGTCTAGAATCTTACAGCCTGAGTCACCCTCAAAGGCGGAGGCGCAAGGAGCCTGAGGCAAGCATAAGGAGCTCAAGACGCACTGATACCGTTAAAACGAAATCAGTTCAGCCAAGCCACGAAAGAGTTGCTCGCGCCGAACTAGATCCCAATCAAGATCTATGACTATGGTTGGAGAGGAGGATGGACTCCAAGTTACAGCATGGCAATGGTCAAATAGCCTAGGATGTGGCAAGGAAGGCGCTTGAACATATCTCAGTTTCACCATTAACCGAAGTCATTGAGAACGCTGATCCACCTCGCAAGTTCTCTCCACCAAAGTTTGAGATGTATGATAGAAAGACAGATCCAGTGAGCCATATTCGGCAATACAGACAGGCGATGGCGCTCTGAAGTGGGAACGATGCACTCCTTTGCCACATGTTCCCAACCAATTTGGAAGAAACAGCCCTCGGTTGGTTTCACAAGTTGCCACCACGTTCCATAGCAGATTGGCAACAACTGGAAAAATTCTTTACTGCTCGGTTCATAACCAACAGTAAATAGCCGAAAAGTTTCGACACACTACTGGCCCTACGGAAGAGTGACAGAGAGACAATTTGGGAGTATGCTCGACGATACTTGGAGACTTACAACGAGATTGAAGACTGCAGCAAGCAACTTGCAGTGGCATGTTTCAAGATCAGGTTATCTCTCCAGAGTCATTTGTGACAATCCCTCACCAAAAAGGTCGTCACCACAATGTCTGAACTAATGGTAAAGATAGAACAACATGTAAAGTTGGAGGAAGACATAAGATACGCCGAACAAAGCGTGGCCTCAGTCAAACAACCACAGAAGAGGGATAAAGGCTGAAAAGATCAGAAGACCAGGAAGCAGTCCCAGGAAAAGAAAGAGGTAGTGGCTTACCAGGCCTTGCAAACGGTATTCTAGGAGCCCCTACATAAGCTCCTGGAGTAGATCAAGGGCAAGCCCTATTTCCAGTGGCCTCTGAAGTTGATGGGAGACCCAAACGGACGAGATCAGAAGAGGAAGCGCCACTATCACCGAGATGACGGCCATCTGACTGAAGAATGTAGAACCTTCAAAAGGTACTTAGAAGACTTGGTACAAGCTGGGCACTTGCTAGAATTCATAGATGCCGAAAAGACTACTCAGGAGGAGAGGAATCGTGAGCAGGACCAAAAGCGCGAACAAGGAGATGCTCCTCTTGGCGTGGTAAAGATGATCCATGGCACAATTGAGCCTATCACCCGATCAGTTGTTCGGCACCAGGCCAGGACCATGGCACATGCCATGAAGGTAGATGAAGGCAAGTGACAAAGAACAGAAGAAGATCTCAGCCAAAACAAGACAAAGGGAATAAGCTTCTTAGAGGAAGACCTTGAAAGAATACACTGACCTCATAATGATGCCATGGTTCTAACACTGCGCATTGCCAATTATGACGTAATGCGGGTGCTAATAGACCAAGGAAGTTCGGTTGACATCATGTACTACAGCTTATTCCAGAAGTTGGGGCTAAAAGACTCAGCGCTCAAAAAGTGTATGACACCACTGATCGACATTGGCACAGACCCAGTATGGCCGGTTGGAAGAATCACCGTACTAGTAAAGGCAGAACCTGCGACCGTAAACATTAAATTCTTAGTCGTTAACCAACCTTCAACTTATAATGCTATTATAGGATGGACGTGGATTCATAGCTTCGGAGCAGTGCCCTCAACCTACCACCAGTCCTTGAAATTCCAAATGGGCAAAGAAATAGTTGAAATCAAAGGAGATCAGCATATGGCAAGACAGTGTTTCCTAGCAACAATGAAGAGCCAAGAATAGTATCCAGAGGTGAAGACTGTTGAGCTGAAAGATAGCCCAACAATATATGATTATAGCCGAACAGTCGAGGAGAAGGTGGTAGAGGACCTGAAGAAAGTTTGTCGAACAAGAAGAGACCGAACTTGTGGAGTTTTGAAAAGAAAACAGAGAAATCTTTGCATGGACACCGTACGAGATGCCGAGGATAGATCCTAAAGTAATCAACCACTGGTTAAATGTGGACCCCCAGAGAAAGTCAATGGTATAGAATCCTAGAAAATCAGCGTCACATCATGAGAGGTAGTGGTTGAGAAAGTTCAGAAACTGAAGGAGGCCGGGGCCATCAAGGAAATCCACTACCCCACCTGGTTGGCGAACACTGTCGTGATCAAAAAGAAGGATGAAAAGTGACGAGTTTGTATTGACTTCACCGATCTCAACAAGGTCTGCCCTAAAGACTATTTTTCTCTGCTCCAAATAGACCAGCTCGTTGATTCAACAGCGGGACATGAAAGAATGAGTTTTCTAGATGCATATAGAGGATACCATCAGATTGCCATGTACCCCCCAGACATGGAGAAGACAGCATTCATCACTCCTCGAGGAATCTACTGCTATAAGGTGATGCCATTTAGACTAAAGAACGCTGATGCCACTTATCAAAGGCTAGCAACAAAAATATTCGCCGACCTGATCGGCAAAACCATGGAGGTCTACATAGACGACATAGTCGTTAAAACTAAGAACCTTAACAAATACCTGAACAAGCACCTTGAAAATCCGAGAAAAACGTTTGAAATCCTTAAAGCTTATAAGCTAAGGCTTAACGCCTTGAAGTGTGCATTTAGGGTCAGTTCGGGGAAATTCTTGGGCTTTCTAGTAACTCACAGGGGGATAGAGGTGAACCCCGAATAGATTTTGACCATTCAAAGTTTGAGAAGTCCACAAAACCTAAAAAAAGTCCAGAAGCTCCCAGGGATGGCAACAGCACTGAATCAATTCATTAGCCGAGCATCTAATCGGTGCTACCCATTCTTCAAAGCAATGAAGAGGGCAAGCCAATTCAGGTGGAACGAAGAAAGTGAGCAAGCCCTTGCCGAGTTAAAGCAGTATCTCTCTTCCCCACCGTTACTAACGGTGCCGAACTCTGGTGAGACACTATACATGTACTTGGCAGTTTCAAGTCATGTAGTAAGTGTCGTGCTCCTAAGGATAGAAGACAAAGTCCAAAAGCTAATCTACTACGTAAGAAAAGTTCTCATTGACCTAGAGACGAGGTATCTGCCACTTGAGAAGCTGGCGCTGGCCCCGGTTGTTGCATCTCGTAAGCTCATCCGCTATTTCAGAGCACACCCGATCAAGGTAATCACCGAACACCCTCTTCAAGCATTACTTCGTAAAGCTGACTTTCCAGGAAGAATTACAAAATAGGCAGTGGAGCTTTGGGAGCATGACACTACTTTCAGCCCAAGGACGGCCATAAAAGGCCAAGTATTGGCCAACTTCATCGCCGAGTTCAGCCAAGAGAACTGTTTGGATGGTACTGGGGGCAAATCACGGAGAAAAACGCCCAAAACGACAGCTATTCCAATGATACTTGGAGACTATACGTGAACGGCTCGTCATGCCACAAAGGAGCAGGTGCTAGGATTGTGCTATACAGCCCAGAAGGAATTCTCATCAAAAAAGCTATTCGGCTTGACTTCCAAGCCACTAACAATGAAGCCGAATATGAAGCCCTTCTAGTTCGACTTCGGGACGTCATTGAACTCAAAGCCAAAAAAGTCAAAGTATTTTGTGATTCACAATTAGTGATAAATCAATTTAAAGGAGAATACCTAGCCAAAGATGACATAATGCAATCGTACGTTCAGTTAGCACAGCAACTGGCCATAGATATCCCAAGTTTTGAAATCACCCAGCTCTCATCCAGAGAAAATAGCCATGCCGATTCTCTGGCTTACCTGGCATCAGCTGTTAGTTTTGACCAAAAAAGATAATTATGATGGAAGTCCTTCAACAACCGAGCATTGTCAACCACAAAAAGAAGCAGATCTATTGTTCAGAGCTGGGTCCCAGGTGGATGGATCCCCTAAAGAACTACTTGGTAAAAGATGAACTACCAGCCGATCAGAGAGAGGCTCGGGTTATAAGGAGGAAGGCAGGAAGGTTCTGGGTATCCGGTGTGGGAGATCTATACAAGAAATCCTTCACCGGGCCCTACCTCTTCTGTGTGCACCCGAACAAAATTCAAGATCTCTTGTTCGAAATACATGAAAAAATTTGTGACAGCCATACTAGAGGGCGGTCGTTAGCTCACCGAGCAATTTCTCAGGGCTACTGGTGGCCCTATATGTAAAGGGATGCAGAGCAGTATGTCTAAAAGTGTGAAAAGTGTCAGAGGTTCAGCCCTAACATACACGTCCTAGCCGAGGACCTTTCTCCTCTCACCAGCCCATGGCTCTTCACACAGTGGGCTTATGACATCGTAGGCCCCTTCCCAAGGGCCATAGGCAATAAAAAATACATCCATGTTACCACGGACTACTTTACTAAGTGGGTTGAGGCCGAGCCCTTGGCCAATATCAGGGACGTTGTTGTAAAGAAGTTCACGTGGAGGAACATCATAACTCGGTTCGGCGTCTCCTAGGCTATCATCTCTGACAACGGAACCCAGTTCGATAGCTCACTATTCAATAATTTTTGTTCGGGACTAGGGATCAAAAACTACTTCTCTACCCCGGCGTACCCCTAGAGTAATGGACAAGCAGAGGCAACTAACAAAATCATTATCGAGGGATTGAAGAAAAGATTAGATACTACTAAAGAAAGATGGGTTGAAGAACTCCCCTCCGTTTTGTGGACTTACCGAACAACTCTAAGGAGGTCTACTAGTGAAACCCCATTTTCCCTAACCTATGGGGTAGAGGCAATGATACCCAATGGAAGTCGAATTGCCAACAATCCGAACAAATGTTAGTGCTGAAGTAAATATGAGAATGCTGGCTTTGGACCTAGACTTAGCCAAACAACGGAGAGATGTGGTCACCATTAAATTGGCAGACTATCAGCAAACTTTGGCCAGAAGATACAATAAAAGGGTAAAGCACCGTGAGTTCGGAGTGGGAGACTTGATCCTAAGGAAGTTGCATGGTCATATGAAGGACCCTGGCCAGGGGAAGTTGGGACCGAACTGGGAAGGCACGTATAGAGTAACTTCTAAGGCCGACACTGGAGCATACCACCTTGAAGATATGAACGAAAAAGCAGTCCCTAAGCCGTGAAATGCAAACAATCTTCGCAAATTTTTACTTTTAATTTTCTAGTTTCTCGTAATTCTTCAATAAAATGCCGTTGTTCGACATGACCTTTTTCCTTCACTTTTAAGTTTTTATCACTCGATATTTCTGACAAAAAACTTGGGGGGCATACCCTGAGTATGGCAAGCACAGTGAACTTCTTCAGCAGCCTAAGGAGGCCAAATTCGATGTTTATCCAAACTAACAATGCCCTTAGTATGGATGTTGACCCCATCCTTAGGAAGATTAAGCCTAAGGAGGCTAAGTTCGATGTTTATCCGAACTAATGATACCCTTAGTGTGAATGTTGATCCATACTTAGGAAGATTAAGCCTAAGATGGCTAAGTTCGATGTTTATCCAAACTAACTATGCCTACAGTATGGATGTTGACCCTATACTTAGGAAGATTAAGCCTAAGGAGGCTAAGTTCGATATTTATTCAAACTAACGATGCCCTTAGTATGGATGTTAACCCCATACTTAGGAAGATTAAGCCTGAGGCGGCTAAGCTCGATGTTTATTCGAACTAACTATGCCCTTAGTATGGATGTTGATCCCATACTTAGAAGATTAAGTCTAATGAGGCTAAGTTTGATGTTTATCCGAACTAACTATGCCCTTAGAATGGATATTGATTCCATACTTAGGAAGATTAAGCCTGAGGCGGCTAAGTTCAATGTTTATCCAAACTAACTATGCCCTTAGTATGGATGTTGATCCCATACTTAGGAAGATTAAGTCTAAGAAGGCTAAGTTCGATGTTTATCTAAACTAACGATGCCCTTAGTATATATGTTGATCCCATACTTAGGAAGATTAAGTCCAAGAAGTCTAAGTTTGATATTTATTCGAACTCATCTAGCCCTTAGCATAGACGTTGATTCCATGCTTAGGATGATTAAGCCTAAAAGGACTAAGTTAGATGTCCATCCGAATTTATTTATCCCTTAGTGTGGACGACGATCCCATACTTAGGACAATTAAGCTTTAAAAAAAAAGAAGCTAAGTTTGGAAGTATGTCCGAACTATGTGGGCTCTTAGTATGGAAGTTCATCAGAAACAATGCAAGTATGAAGATTGAAACGAAATCAAAAAAGTTCTTTTCATCAATAAAAGAGGGGTTAGAACCCTCGAAGCTACAAAAATGAGCCCTTAAGGGCAGTACAAAGATAGATTAAAAATAGAAAAGCAAAACCCTTAAGGGGCAGCAAGGAAGTCTTCCGTCGTTTCCACCGGGGTACTAATTTCCTCGGCCACCACGGGTGCAGCAACTTCTGCCTCAGCATTTCCTCCTTCGGTAGCTCCAGCCGCAGCTGCCTGGAGTTCCTCAACCACTTCTCCTCCTTCTTCTCCGGCTTGCTTGCTCGGTAGAGGTACTTCGGTGTACAGAGGGGAGGATTCTTCGACCCCTGCGGCCTTGAGGGCTGCTTCCCAAGCATAACCAAAGATGGGGTCTTAAAGCTTTGGAATTTGGGCCTTGTAGTCGTCGGTAGCCTTGGCAACCCCAGCCGAGTACGCCTTCGTGGCCTCCTCCTTGCTAGGTCCAGCTCAGCTTTGGTCTTCCCTAGGAGTGCCACTGTGTCGACCAAGGACTTCTCCTTCTCCTTTAAATGGCTCTTTAGGGCAATTTCGGAGACCTCCAGCTCGAAGAGACGAGCATGAGCAGTGCCGAGCAACTTGTCCTTTGTCTGGATGTTGGCCTCCATCTTCGACATCTGCTTGAGGTACTGTTGGTTCTTCTCGCAAAGTTTGGCCAGCTCCAGTTCCCTCTCCTCCAACATCTCCATCGCTGCCACTAAGCGTTGGAGCCCTTGGATGTAGAAGGAGGAGGAAACTAAAAACGTTAAGTAGAAAGACAGAGAACAAAAACAACTGAAGAAAGAGTGCCGAACAATACCTGGACCGAGTGGAGGATGGAAGACTTCACCAGGCTCTCATGGGAAAGCTTTCGGACTTCCTCCATGTCACCAAGTAGTAGCAGGGCCTTCGACAGGCCAAAGGCAATATCCGGGGACTTTGCCCGGTCCTCAATAGTAATAGCTCGGTTACCCCTGATGAGTTCGGGGGTCCACTGCTCGGCACCCCCAGAAGCCTCTGCTACTAACTTTCCTTTCTCCCTCTTCTCCTTCTCTTTTCTCTCCCTCTCCTACTCATTCTTTCTCTCATTTCCCTTCTCGTTCGGGGAGAGCCCCCGACCTTCTTCAGCTTTTTTAATGGGGGCTGGGAGGCCGCTTTGGCGATTAGGGCAGCCTCCTCTGTGAGTTCGGTGGCAAGACTTGCTGTTGCCGAAGGGACAACAGTCACCTTCCTTTTTGAACCGTCGAGTGTGAGGAACTAGCTCAGATCGGCTGTGGGGGCCTTCTTTTGTGCCATACCGGTGATTTCTTCAAATACAGAAAAATCAATAGAAAAAGACGAGGAGGACGAGATTAAAATTGTATACCCCGAGGATGAAGGTTCAGGCTCGTCAGCTAGTAGGGGAGGTTGGGCGATGGTAACCTGTCTTTCTGCTTGGGTGAAGTGTAGAACAATGGCTTCTGAAACTTCCACAGGCGCTGATGTTGGTGCAGTTATCCGAACACCTGATGTGTTCGGCCGGATGAAGCTCCGGTAAGTCGGTATGTACTTCAGTAGGATGTGGACAGCTCTGCCAAGACCTCGTTGTTTGGGGAGGCCCTTATATTCACAGACCTTCTTTAAGTCTTCTAGATGAACGCCGGGAAGGGGACCACGTGCTCGGTTGTTCGCAACTGCACCTGTACCAAGCAGGAAAACAAAGAACAGAAGCATTAGCACAAGAAAACCAAGAGTAGCTCTAAGTAAGGTATAAAGACAGGCAGTTGGTGAATGAAGGCTACCGGGTCCAAGACCGTCCTTCCGTGGGATTGTAAAGATATCCTCCACTTTCCCAAGGCCGAACTCGAAGTTTCCCGTGATATATAAGAAGTCCTTATCAACGTCCTTGCCAGAGTCAGGCAATTCGATGACGAGCTTCTCGGCTGCTCTTTTTGCTTTGAGGTAATACGATCCGGTTGAATGTTTTACCATGTTGAAGCAGTAGACTATATCCTAGATACCCAAGTCAGTACCCAGAATACGGTTTAATTCTATAACTCTCATGACCACTCTAAAGACATTAGAGGAGACTTGCATTGACTCACCCTGTAATGTCAAAGAACCCTTCGAAGAAGGGGTGATGCGGGATTCGAACTCCCCATTTCACTATGGCTACCAGTAGAAGAGGGAGCATTTCCCAGTTCCCTTCTCGGGAATCGTCGGGATTAGCTAGAGTGATGCAACATCATCTGGAATGTTGTATTGATGCCGAAATTCGAGCATTGCCGCCAGCGTGATACTAACTTTCGAAGTTTGTGCATTGGGAAGAAAAGAAAAAAAGGGAAGGAAAGAAGAAAAAGCTTATGCAAAAATGAGCAAACTCGCCTCAAGGCAAGGAAAAGGGAGCAAAAACGAAAATTTACCTCAAATGGTATCACAGAAGCTTCAAATCACCACCGAAACTAGCAAAATATTTGTCAAAATCTGGTTTTGTTCTCGCCGAAGGTTGCAGAGGGAGACTTCGAAAGTTCAGATGTACGAAAACGGTAAAAGGATCGAAATGGCATACAAACGGGTTTTTATACCCGTTGCATTTGAAAAGAAAGGCACATTGAATGCGCCGTACGCAATCATTACGCTGCTCCTAAAACGCCGCGTCCCCCTTCGTTCACCCAACCAGAGCATGCCACGTCACCCAACGTGAGGCTCGAGACCAACCGTCGTTATTCATGAGGGCAACTCAAGAGATTTGGGCAACCTAACCATCACATTAAGAACTGAATAGAGGTCTCCGAACAAAGGAGCACCCCTTGGAACTCCATCCCTGAGTGCATATCCCAAACAAAATATCGAAGGAAACAATGACTCTCAACCGAATAGAGATTTAAAGCCCCGGTTCTTCACCGTGCAGGCCAGCCGAGCAAGAACCAGAGTTGGGGGCAGTTGAGGGAGGATAAAAACCATGGGCCTAGGGCCCAGCCGAAAACAAGCTATTCTAATACCTAATGAAGCCCGGATCACTAGCTGTTCGGGCCACCCTAGTTTGGGCTGCATCAGTTCGGCCCACCCTAGAGAGGGGTAGCCTACACCAACCAAGGTCCATAACGGTCCTAGAAGGGAGGATAATTTAGCAAGATTCCATCATTGATACGATTTGACCGAATCTACAGGATAGAAACAAATCAGAATCATATCAAGAATAGGAAACAATCTTCTGAAAATAAGAGGCAGAATCCCAAGAGGATTCAGCCTCCAAAGATATTGATCCCTATATAAAGGGAGGCGATCTCAACCCACATGTACGCAATTCTTAACCCCCGCTCTTGCTTGGAAACCTCTCATAGAGATATCTAACTTGAGCGTCGAAGTGCCTCCCGATCATACCAGGCCGGAGGGCACTGACGGTGTTCTTGGTGGTTGTAGGAGTTCGGCGGCGGAGCAAGGAGCTTGGCCCTTATTCACTTTGGGGTCATCGATACCGGGCCAATTTGCTTGGTTCTGATTGTGCCGAACAAACCTCCAGTTTGTATCACGCATAGTAGTTTAATACATGTAGGATTTTATAATTATATGGGGGTTAGGCTTTTAGAGTTTGCCTATAAATAAGACTCTATAACTCTAGTTTTTCATATGGAGAGTAAATCAAGAAGTACAGATGTATGGAGAGATCAAAAAATACTGGAGGTACAGAAGTAACCTTTGAGCAGAGAAACGAGATTTGTTTCAGGGTTTGGGTTGTAGGTGTCGGGTTTTGGGGTGTCTTTGATATCGAGATTGTACATTCTACAGTTATAGTGCATTATCTCTCGTACTCATGGACGTTGGCAGATTGTGCCGAACTATGTAAAATTTTATGTGATTTTTTTGTTTTGTATAATAATTTTTGCTTTCTTTCGCATTTAAAGATTAATATTCAAATCCCAATACAAAAATATATAATCCAACCCGCTATATGAAATGAATATATCTAAATCTGTGACCGGTGCAAGTGAATATAGCAAAAGTCCTTATTAATAGGTTTGGTGGAGACCGAAACAATAAAACTTGAATGCTGCAGGGCTTAACCACCACCTAAAACCACCACCAATTAGAGTACGGAATGCTGAAACTAAAAACGGACATTGAATTCAGTCCCATTCATTTATTTATTTTTTCACCTTTCACGTGGAAACTAATCAATGTGTTCAACTTATGAAGACTATACTTTTTATCAAAAAAAAAACTAAAAAATTATTAGGTAATTTTTCAGAATTATGGTTCTGTTTGGCTATTTAGAAAGTTTTTTGTTTTTTTTTTTTATTTTTTTGATAAAAAGTATAATTTTTATGTTATAATGCTTGGTATTTCTAAAATGCCCTCGTATAAACGTTGAGAATTGTTTTTACCTTTATTGTTATAAAATTATTGAAATTTATTTAAATGACCTTTGAATGTTTTTCAAATTCTGCTTAGTAATAACCTAAACATAAGAATGGTTTTTCTTAAAGTTACACCACGCCTTAGCTAAGGCTTAGAGGCTACCATATGAAGGAAGGTCAGAAGAATTCTAACTTCTTTTTATTTCTTTTTTTTAAAGGAAATAAAACCTATAAATATTCCAAATACATTGAATTAAAAATTGAACTTTACTTTCAAAAAAATTTTAAAAAAATTGTGCTATTATCTCAAACACTACTATTTTAAAGTAAAAAGTAAATGCAGAAGTGGGTGTTTAAAAAAAATACTTATGGACATTAAACCCTTGTTTGGTTTTGAATTAAAGCCAAATTTTTATTTTTTAGTTTTAAATTATATATAAAGAATCGACTATTAAATCTTTTTCCTCTATGTATAATGATTTAAAACCACTTTTTACTAAACAAACTTTTTACTTATTTAACATAAAAATAAAAGGATAAAAATTTAATGTTAAAGCTAAATTACCAAACAAAGAATAAGAAAAGGAATGTCGGTGGTGTTTGGCATTGTAACATAAATTATGAGTATTTGGTAAAAATTGTAACTTGTAACTGAAATGGAAAAAAAATTAATTATAAATTGTAGCAGAAGTTATGAGTGTTTAAAAAAACTTATAATTTATACATAAAATTAACAATAAAAAATTTAAAACTATTAGCAGTAGCTTTGACAAAATACTCCCTTGCTAGAACAATGACGGTCACTTGATGTTTAAATATTTAACTATTCATCCGCCATTCTTGTTTTGATGAACTATGAAAGATTGAATTATACTAAAAATATATGTGTGTAATTCATATCCTTAGAATTTTTCTTTTTGAATTATTTGTCTTGAATTTAGTTTATTGGGTTAAATTGTTAGTCACCTACGCCAAAGACTAATAATTCAGTATTCACAAGATTATTAATCCTATTTGATCTCCTCCTAAAATTATTTATTCTCTCTCTTGATTATCTTATTTTTTTATTTAACGGCTAAAAATAATTATTCAATTCTTATTTCATATTTTATTTTAATTTAATTAAACATTATATAAATAATATTATAATATATATTATCTCATTTACTATCTCATACTACTAAAAAAAATATAATATCTACATATTATTTATTTTTCTTATTTTTTCCATTCTTATTCCACATATTATACATGATCAAACATGGGCGATGTTTAGCAAGAAAGGGACTATTGCCATTTCTCCTCAAGACACACCAAGTCCTTGGCATTTTTTCTTTGGGTAAATTATATTGACCCCCTAAGATTTCTAACAAAAATAGAAACTATCTCTGTGGTTTTAAAAATTACACTAACACCCCATCAAGTTTGATTTTAATATCATATATACTAACCGATTTAAATTTTAACGAAAACCATTCCAAATTCAGCCCCAAAACCACCTCAGCCCAAAACTACC
>JAOTRH010134113.1:0-14124 GCA_034768845.1 Heliamphora exappendiculata | reverse complement strand
TTTTTTTATGTATGATATTATATATATATATATATATATATATATATATATATATATATGAATTTTCAACTTTCCTTGGCTATACAGTTAGTCAATTACCTACTGAAGTCTACTAATATGTCAGAACCGCCTCACCGCATCAGCCAGGGAACATAGGTAGTGGAAACAGGCATGTTGTGTATCACACTATCACTACTCATTCTTACACCCCCTCTACTTTTACGGGAATCATATTTTACCAAGCACACCACTAGTTTGGATATCTATATTGTGATTCTCCTGCATGCTTAATGTTTATCAACATGAATAGTTGGCCAACACATGACAATACTTGATCCTCTACTTTGGAGTCATATTTCTCTTAACATTTAAAAATAAATAAAACTCCAATTTTGAGTGTGATCCCCAGGCTTATTCCTTGATCAACTTCCCAGAATCTCATTAAACATGTATGACTAAAGTGAAAAGTATGTTTTCAAGTTTGATCCTACCTATTGTTGTGGCTCTCGATGGAGCCAATAGGAGAAAACAGATCTATGTAGAAGACACAAATAATTGAGATCACCACTTGTGGAGATGAGTAGAATTGTACTTCAATCATAACCCTCCACCCCACAAACCACACACACACACATATTTAGTAGACCAATCTTCTATTTCCTAATGTCAAAAGGGTTTTTCTTTTTTTGGATAAGCCAAAATGTAAACATAGAAGAGGCAAGCATCAGTGTTTCATTAGGTACGTGATAACTACACAAATATAAATTTGACGCATGGAACTTGATTTGAATTTTCAATAGATGACGTTAAAATAGAGTCCAGAGTAATAAAGATCATAATGATCCAGAGAGAGATCATGTCAAAGTATAAAATCCTGCATTTCTTGGGTATAAAAAAAACTGATCAATTAACATAATGTTAAAACTTTTATGTCTAATAGCCTAAGCTTTTAGGTTGGATACAAAATTTCTACATGGTACTAGAGTGGGACCCAATCCATCTACAACAAATAAAATCCACACCCCACGACAATAGACCCAAGAAAAAGGCTATATGATAATAGAGCGAAAAAAGAAGGCTACACGTGACATGCTTCAGAAAACGGTTGCATGTGAAGGAAATGTTAGAATACACAATCTCACATTGCTTTAATATGGATGAGTAACTACTTAATATAATATTGGGAGATCTCCACTTACTAGTTTAAGATTTTAGATTGGATACAAAGTTTTTACAGATCAAAATTTCAAATATTAGATAAATAATTCAGTATGGGATATTGCAACTTGCAGATGTAAAATTTTACTTCAAACGAATGAATCCTCACAACAATTGAGTTTGCGTAAATTTAACACTCCATTCTATAACCAGAAACACCTTGATCAAATCTTTCCTTTTCAACTAGCGATCCCAAACTATTTCATTAAAAGAAGGAAAACCCAAATCGAAAACGAAATCAGATCTAACACAAATTGCAATAACAGGAGCAGATCTGTCCTCCCCACAGCCTTTCAAACAAAACGTATGCATGAACATGTGCATCAATAAAGCCTTCAAACACAACATCCATGAACTTCCTAACCAAATGGCTAAAAGTATGCTAATCATCGTGTTCCAACAACACATGAATCCAAAAAACAAACAAAAAAACAAACGGGAAAAAAAATTCGACGAAAATCTATGTATAAACTATAAACACGTATATGAGGGATGAGAGATTACCTTCTGTGATGATCTCGTCGGTTTTCTCGTATTTGTCGAAGGAGAAATGGGATCAGAGAGAAGGATAAACAGAGGGAGATGGAGGATTTGAAGAGGAGAGGACAAGCGCTTCCTGTGGCGAAGAAAATGGGGATTTTAAGAGCAATTCAATTTCCATGCAAGGGCCGCCCTATACTTGGCCACCCTATACTTGGTTTGTAATGTAACTAATTTAGGGAGGAGGACTTGTATATGGGGATGAGGAACCTCCTGTTACAAATCACCTGTACTGTGATCACAAAAGAGAATAATTTTGGATTTTATAATTTGATTGGAACTGTTTATTTTTTTCACTCATGGATTAAGTTTATTATGTAAAAAAATTAGAACAATTGAATTTAGTTATATACATGATCAGAGCACATTTGTAATGAAAAATAGATTGATTCATAAATTTTGAGAATAAACTGTAAACTAAATGTATTTTGATCATATGGCTAATTATGTTCGATTTACTTGAGTTTTTGCATGAGTTACCTATTCGATAATTTTAAGATAATGAACGATTCTAATAAAATTATGTGATTTGAATTCAACTTAATTTATTCTCACAATGCTCCCTGCTATGAGTTTTTACATTGGTTAAAATGAGAATATGGACCAAAATAATGAATGATTTATGGGATATGCAATGCCCATTAAACATTGGTTAAGTCCAAATAAGCACCAAAAAATAGTATTTTAACACATGTTGTACAATTTTAATATATTTCCACATATAATTATATACTTTTTAAATACTTTATACACATATATTGAGGCTATCCAACAACATTGGGAATTTTTTGCATTTTTCATAAATTAATAGAGGCAAAGACTATTTTTAATATTAATATATTTTTAACATAAAGTTTATCATATTTACAAATAGCACTACATTTTACACAAATGTTTATAAACTTTTTACCTAGTAAAAAAATAACAGATTATAAGTCTCTTATTAGGTACCTTACTTTTTTATTTTTTATCCAAAAAAACTAAAAACCCAACTTAGACTTTTTGCAAGAAAAGTTTTTAAAAAATTAAAATTAAAACATTAATTTTTAAAATAATTTATCCAAATTTTTACTTAATTTTAAAAGACAATAATATCATTACTTGAGAACTTATTTACTATAAATATCAATTATATATAATTAACGGTACACACATGTATACGTGTACAAGTATGTATTAGGTAATAGAAAAAAATGTTATTAAATTTTAAAATTGTGAGCAATTATAATTTTTAAATTAGGTCAAAGAAGAAAATTTTAATGGATAAAACTAAATGAAATTTTTTGGTATTAAGAAACCAACTAAATATATTTTTAGTATTCAAAAATTCTACACAGCTTTGTCACGACAAATATAGGTGCTCTAAAATACATTAGTAAAGATTGTTATAATTAATTATATAAAATTACAATATTGTTAAATTTGCATAAACACAAAAAGGTTAACTTTACCAAATCAACCAACTCTAAAAAAGAAAGTAGTTTAAAAACTAATTTAGTAAATTATATACTTTTAATTCAAACAAACCTTTTGACTAATAAGAAAAAAGCACAAAAAAAAAACATCTACCAATCCAAACCTAGGAATTTTTAGTTGAATCACCCATAATTTTCTACCAATGGTCTTGTTTGGTAACCAATTTAAAGTTAAACTCTTTTATTTAGGGTTTAATTGGTAACTAACTCAAAAACTAGCATTTTTATCTTTTTAAAACGTTTTTACTAAAACAAAAATTAAATTAAGTTTAAGGTAGATTGTTTGGTAAGTTAGGTTTTAAATTAATTTTTTTTAAATTGGTTGATTTGTGTAAAAAAATAACTTTTTTTGTTAAAAAACTAAATTGAATTTAAAGTAAATTGTTTGGTAAGTTAGCTTTTAAGCTAATTTTTTAAAAATTAGTTAATTGGACTAAAATTTTAATTTTTTTTATTTTTTTGTTCAAATTGGACAGTATTATCCATTTATATAGTTGACTATAACGATTAAATATAATTGGTATGAATAGTAGGGGTATTGTTATCTTTTAGAATAAAATGAGTTTAAATAAAATAGCATATGAATTAGTGTTTTGACTTGATTTTTTAGTTTTTTAAATTTTTTCTTTCAAATGGACTATGTTAAGTCTTTTTTTCTTAGTTTTTTTGTAAAAAAAACTAAGCTTATGTTTGTACTAACTTTTTTTTAAAATTTTTTTAATTTTTTGATTTTTTTTATAAAAAAATAAAAAAAAAAGATATGCAAAAAAACCATATGAGGCCAAATCAGTAAACTTTTTTAAAAACTTTTTAAACAAAATTTTTTTTTAAAAAAACTAATCCAAACATAGTTCACCCGGGCAAAATCACTTAAGCTAAAAAAATAAAAAATTAGTTCGGTTAAAAATAAAAACTTTTAACCAAAAAATAAAAACTTTTATTGTACATATATATTTCTAATAAAAACTAAAAAATAATATCTATTTGAATATGCCATTCTAGAATAACAAAAAAATCATAACAATTTTTATTTAACTTACTACTTTATTATTTTTTGGCCTAATATCATAAGACAAATAAAATTCTAACCTTTAAGCCACTTGGGCATGCTTGGGTTAATTTTTAAGTTGATTTTTAAGCTGTATTATTTGATTTTAAAAAAAAATTAATTAATTTCTTTTTCATATCATAATTAAAAAAAATTAATACATATTTCAAACACTTTAATTTTTTAAATAAAATTACTATAATATCCTATATAAAAAAAGTACAAAAATAAAAAAAAATTGTGTCAATGTCCTAAATATTACGGTCATGTTTGTTTTGATGGACTAATAGTTCGTCCAGACTATTTGTTCGAAGTATAGTCAAATACCGTGTTTGTTAAGTCTCCGAACTAATAGTCCGGGCAAACTAATCAGGATTATTAATTCGTCAAATGAGAAATAATTAGTGAGGAGAAGGTGTGGGACTAAGAAATATTGGATTAAAAAGTAAATTTTAAATTTTTTAAAAATAATAAGAAATATTAAAATATTAAAATAAATAACATAAAATTTAAATATAACATAAAATTTAACTTATTAATTTATTTAAGTTAATTTTAAAATAAATTAACTTAATACAATAATAAATTATTATCTAATCCGTTATTTAATCTCATTCAATTCAAACACAAAAAAATTAATCACACCTCACTACTAATTTCACTTCATTACCAATCTTTCTTCACTACTAATTCAATCAAATTCAATCCAGTCCGAATTATCAAACGATTCCTACAACTTCTTAAAAGTCATTTTAGATATTTTAATAAAAAAATAAAAAAATTACTATAAAAAATTATCTAAAATAATATAATTTTTTTTAAAAAAATTAAATTTATAAAAAAATAATCTTTTTAAACATCTCAAACAGCTTAGTAGCTAATTACCTATGATTGGTACTTAGCTAGTGTGGGGAGAAAGCCTATGTAGCCTTCTGTTGCACTTTTTATTGTAACTTTTTTTTAAATGTTACTTTATGGTTAAAAAGTCAAATTCAACTTTCTCTTTTATTTATATGGCTCTCATTATTTGTAACTCAAGATACTTTTCAAATAAAGAGTTAAAAACCAAAACTATTAAAAAATATATATTAGATGCCTGATTTTTTTTTAAAAACTTTTTAGCCAAAATCTAAAAATTAAATATAGTTCCTTTAGGAAAAAAGCAATAGAGTTTAAAAACTATAAAGAAATAAATTAAAAAGCTAATTATAAGAATACTCTATTTAAGTTTTTACTTAATTCTAAAAAATAATAATATTTTTGCTCAATAATTTATTTATTACCAATATAATTGTATATACTAATTTATAATTAACTATATAAAAATGCAATATTATCAACTCATTGGAACTACGTCACATGTGATATTATTTCAAGTTATCAAACATCCTATGAATTTATTTTAAATAATTAGTTTAATATATAAGTAAGTAAAATAATTAAAAAAAATTACAATCTTTACAGTGATGGTAGAAAACAGTTATAGTTGTCTTCAAAAAAAAATTAATAATTTTAGATTATCCTACTCATTATAATTTTTATAATCATACCCATTTAATTAAATCAATTATTAAATTCAAACAATCCTCAATAGTGGGATTTTAAGTTTTAAGGCACGTCACACATCAACTAGTTGTCTAATTTTAGCAATCATACCCATTTGATGAGATAATTTATTTAATAATTTATTATTGGGGGTATTTAACAAAACTATTCATAATAATTTTTAATTTTTTATTATTAATTTTAATTATAAAGTATTATTTTTTTCAACCAAGTACAATTTTTGCTACAAATTATAACTATTTTTTTCTATTTTAATTACAAATTATAATTTTTACCAAATACTCACAACTTCTGTTATAAATTACAATTTATAAACTATTAATTTTAATGAGAACAAACATCACCATTAAGATATTACAAGTAGTACCGCACTGAATAAATAATTCTAACAGTGCTTTATTTTGTTTTACTCAGAAAATATAAAATAAAAACTAAAAAAAAAAATCTCTTAGACCATCTCCAATATTACCATTGGAGACTCATTCGCCACAGTGGCAAGAATGTTGCAAAATTCGAACTCCAATGAGTTTGTTATTATCCTCGCCAATTTACGGTAGATAAAAATAGCTCTTCATTTCTTGTGAGCTGTGCAAATTGTTGGGGGTCTCAATGGAAATTTCTTTGAAAATTCATACTCTAAACGGCTCCAAATAGTAAATTGTGTTTAAATTTTTAAAAAAAATCTATTTATTTGATCATCTATTTTGAATACCTCTTTGATTTGGAAAAATTTTTCTTAGTGATTTTCCGAAAAATTTGGATTTGATTTGCCAAATTTTTTAAAATTCGTCTTATTCTTAGTGAGATTTGCTTGATTTCTTAGTCCTTAGTGAGGTTTGTTGAAATATTCACGAGATTTGTTGGTTTGATGTTGGCGATTTGGAATTTCTGAAATTCCTCTTTGGCTTCTCTTCATTCTTCGGTTGTTCTCCAACGACTTTTCTTCTCTTTCTTAATAGTTTATATACATATATATAACTCGTAATTTATAAGGTCTCGATGGACAACTAAGTTAAAAATTAGTTTTTTTTTGTTTTTTTACGTTTTTAACTAAAAAATTAAATTGAATTCAAAAAAAGTTGTTTGCTAACTTAACTTTTAAGTTAGTATTTTTCAAATTAGTTATTTAAGTAAAAAGTTAACTTTTTGCTTTTAATTCAAAATAGATAATTTTTAATTCAAAATATATATTAACAATTATATGTAGTTAGTAGTGGTAGTAAATAAATTATGAATAAATGGTATTAATGTATTTTAAAAGTGATGAAAATTTAAAAAAAATATTATGAGAGTTAGTGTTTTGTTTGACTTTTTCACTTTTTTGTTTTTTTTTGTCAAACGGGTAATCTTATTTTTTTGGTATTTTTAGTTAAAAAGCCAAAAAGTCAAAGTTGCCAATCAGGGCCTATAATTTGATACATGAATTATTATAATTTTTAATTATCATAAGCTCAAGTATTAATTGTTATGATTATTTTTAATTGTTTGGGAGCTGAAATTTGCGATTAAAAATTACATTAACAATTAATACTGAAGAAATACAATTAATTCGGACAAATTATATTGACAAAAAAAGACAGCAAACACAAGATTTGATTGCAGTACATAAATAGACAACAAAATCAATAATGTAAAATTAAGTTTTAATTCCTACTCTCCTCCATGTAGTAAGTGCTCAATAAGATCTGATTGGAGTTAAGAATGAGTTTGTCGATCTCTGATTCGATAATGAATTTAAATGAATTTTAAAAATTCAGGTATACACTGATGTGAAATTAGTACAAATTGTCTTTCTCTATTTGTATCGTAATTGAAGTTAACAAAATACTTATCTCGTTTATCCTCTATAATCATGTTCATGCTGTCATAATATTACTAAGTGTTTCTTGATCTAAAAAATGTGCTGGTCCACACACAATTGCAAAACGTGTTTAGAGTACTCCAAATGCGCGCTCTACATCATTTCTTGCTGACTCTTGAGCAGGAAAAAATATATTTTCTTTT
The DNA here is from genome assembly GCA_034768845.1 of Heliamphora exappendiculata. NCBI lineage: Eukaryota > Viridiplantae > Streptophyta > Magnoliopsida > Ericales > Sarraceniaceae > Heliamphora > Heliamphora exappendiculata. The sequence continues at coordinate 6,273 of JAOTRH010134113.1, read as the reverse complement.
ATTTCCTTGCAGTTGTGGAATTGTTTTCACAAAAGTTGACCACGAGGGATATATACCATCGGTGAGATAAAATCCAATTGTATACGCATAACTATTAATTAAATAATTGACAAGAAGAGCATGATCTTCAATGAGCTCACGAAAAACTAAAAAATCGATGTAGCACGTTGATGCTATTATAAGATTCAAATAATTCAAAAAATATAAGCCATATCCAAATATCATAAGATGCCATCGTTTCCAAAATAATTGTTTATGAATGTGTCCAGAATACATAACTTGCCACATAGCTAAACAATTCTTTTATTTTCAATACATACAATTAAAACTTCCCAACAATCCAAAAAAATCACATTGTTCGTCAAACGCTAACAATTTAGCAATGTCATTATCGGTTGGTCACCTCAAGTATTTATCACCAATACACCAACAATTGTTTTGAAAAACCTTTTAAGACTTTCTATATTAGTGCTTTTTCTGATCTGCACATATAAATTCGAGCTCAAGATAGCTCAACTTGATCATTCGAGTCGAGCTTGAGCGGGGCTTGAACATTTTTTTTTCTAAATGAGTTGATCTCGAACAAATTTATGAAATGTTATTTGATCTCGAGCTGAGCTTGAATGCCACATGATGTTTTTAAACTCGTGAAAATTTGGCTCAGTTTATTTGTAACCCTAAATATATTAATTGGGAGAAAACCTTGATTTGTAAAAAATGAGACGTAAAGTATTTTAGTCAGGTAAGATATTTTAGTCATATACAAGAGTTTAAAAAAATTGAACTATATAATAATATAGATATATTACAGTATATATAATATGTTTGTAAGTATTTGTTAATGGATTAATTAAGTTGAAAATGTGAAATGAATGGATCATATTTATAGATAAAGACTAAGTTATTTTTATTTATTTATTTATTTTTATTTATTTATAGTGGTGAGAAAATGACCGTTGATATATGACTCCCAAAATGTGACTGTTGATAAGATTTTAAGATATAATTAGAAATTTACGATTCTCTAAAATAAAATGTATGATTGAAATCGCAAATAAAAAAATTGAGTTTTTAAAACAACATTTAACCATTTTAAATAGTCATTTGGTAAAAATTTAAAGAGTGAAATTAGAAATACTCAAGACATCATGGGTTCCGTTTGGAATAATAGTTTATTTATTTATTTTATTTTATATTAAGTTTTTTAGTCAAAATATTACGTTTTTAGAAATTCTCTGAATCAAAAAAAAAAAAATCAAAAAAAAAAAAATTTTAGGAAAAAAAAAACGCCAAAGTAAGTCAATGAGCAATATTGTATGTTACCTATTTTAGTATTTAGTTAATTTCTTTAATTTATTTGATAAAAAAAATTACTCTTTTAATTTCTCTTGTAAAGATGATTTAAAAAAATTTAAAAATTGAGCAAAATATTTTTAAAAAGTTCAAAAAAGAAACCAAAAAAATAAAACTTAGCCCAAAGTAAAACTAGTGTATCAGTATTTAACATATGTTTGGACTAGTTTATTTTTGTAATTTTTTGGTTTAAAAATAAAATAAAAAACCAATTTATTTGGTTTATTAGATTTTTTTAAATTTTTGTTAATTTTTTTAATATGATTTAACATTTATTTTTTTATAAAAAATTAAAAAATTTAAAATTTACTAAAAAAAATTTAGTCCAAATACATACTTAATAAAGATTTAGTTTGGTATAGCAATTTTTTTTCCGGTAATTAGGTATAGCAATTTAGTTATTTGTTTGATACTATTTTTATTTTTATTATTATTGTATAATCCAAATATTTTTATCATTGCAGAATAATTTTTCTGAGGGAATCATCTTTCGAGCTAACCGCAAATGGGAATCAGTCTCGAAAAGCGAAATTGTGTGACGTGGCGCATGCCCATTGGCCATTCCAGATAAATGAAGAGTCTCCTCTCGCTCATCGTCGACACCAAAGCTCCGTCGTTGCTCCACTTCTGAACTCGTCCCCACCGGTCATCAGAAGTAGCCATGACGATTCGCCACCTCATGAACCTCTCCCGCCGGTCACTCAAACCTTCACCACCACTCTCTCCGCCGCCGCCTCTCACTCATCCCTCTCGATCCGCCTCCCATGCCGTCGCCACCACTTCACCGCCGTCGGCTCCGTCGACTCCCACTCCGCCGCCACCGGATGCCATGATCTACGACCGCCTCGCCGAGGCCGTCAAATCGAAGCTCAAACGCCTCGAGAGCCCGGATCCCCGCTTCCTCCGGTACGCTTCACCTCACCCGACCCTCGCCGATCACTCGTCCGTCCTCTCGTCGCCGCAGACTCGAATCACCACTCTCCCCAACGGCCTCCGAGTCGCCACCGAGTCAAGCCTCGCCTCCCGCACCGCCACCGTTGGGATCTGGATCGACGCCGGGAGTCGGTTCGAGACCGACGATACGAACGGCGTGGCGCATTTTTTGGAGCATATGATATTCAAGGGGACTGAGAAGAGGCCGGTGAAGGTTCTGGAGGAGGAAATTGAGAACATGGGAGGGCACTTGAATGCGTACACATCGAGAGAGCAGACTACATATTATGCGAAAGTGCTGGACAAGGATGTGCCTAAGGCGCTCGATATTCTCGCGGACATTCTACAAAATTCGTTGTTTGAACAGAACAGGATCAATCGGGAGCGCGACGTGATTCTTCGGGAAATGGAAGAGGTATGAGAGTTTCGAGATTCGGTTCTCTGTTTGATTTGCTTTGAAGTTGCTGGTTTGTGGCTCCATTTTGGGCGAATTATTAATTTTGTCCATAAGACTACGCAGTGGGATTAGCACAATGTCAAAAGTAATTGCCTTCCTAATCTTTGAGCTAGTATCATGCTCGAATTAATGTTATTTTCATGCCTGATTCCTGAAATTTGTTTATCATAATTTTTGTCAACTTAGTAGGAACTTGAGTCGGAGACTGTAATAATAAATCATTTGCAAACCCAAGATGAAGTTAATGCATGCAAAAGTAATGATCGTTTTGAGTTATCTCATGATTTAAATCAAATATGAATTTTTGATCTTATAGTTCATGTAAGCATTAGGTCTCAATGGGACTCACGTATGGCATCCATTTGATGATGGTGTTGGCATCTATTCTAGTTTAGAAGCATAAAAAGAAGATTTTTTTTGCCCCAAAAAAAGTATAAATAGAGTTGAGGGCCTTGAGGCTCAAAAAGTATTCCAAATGAAGCATAGAGCCTCATTTGGAATCCGAAGATTTTTATAAGATGTTTATTTCAATCCTTTTGTTGCCTAAGAGGAAATAAAGAGGGAAATTTTACTAAGTTTTGTCGGGGAATCTAGGGACTTGATGTTGAATTGTCTTCTGATTCATCTCATATGGTGAAACATACAAGAACTTGACTGGTCTCATCATTGATGAATGGGCAAATAAACATCCTATTGCATTGTGAAAAATGTATATCTGAATTTACAAACATTATTGTTTCCCACCTGAACATAATTCATCTATGTTATTTATTACTATTATAAAAGCCAACACCCCAATTGGTGTGAACTTGTAAGTGAAGGCAACTCATATTTTTGATCTACTTAAATTACACCTACCAAATTATTTGTTTAAAATTCTTCAAATGCAAATTCCTCTTATTGTAAGGACAATGTAGAAAAGAAAAACTAATCCAGCAGCCCACGTCCGAACAGTTTTCCTCCCTTTCAATATCCGCGTTTTTACATACACTTATTCACTTCCTCCTCTTCTCAGACTCTTTCCAACCCAAATTTTTTCTTCTTTATTTATTTTTTATTTTTTGATTTGCACCTGACTGCAGTGCTAGTTACAGAAAAAGGAGAGCACTAGAAGGAAATTACCAAGAACGAACTGATTCTTGAGAGATTGATTCTTGGTGATGGGTGCATGAGTTGGAAGTCTTCATCACATTCACCCTAATTCAAGGGTTCCAGGATTGGTCTCAAGTCATCACAGAGATATATATTGCAGTTGGATTGAATGAAATTAAAATACTGTGATGGATTGAACTGTAACGGATTTCCCCTAAGAGAGTCCTGTCTCAATGCCTACATTAACAATTCTGAATGATTTGCTAGTTGAAATATGCTTATTTGCATCCTGAATGATTGTGAGGGGTGAAGTAATCTCCTTTGCCAGGTTTATATTTTATTTTGCTTGTGTTGAATAGTTGTGATAAAATGACTGTATAATTAAAGTTATAATCATATTTTATTAGGTATTCATGTTTCTTTTCATATTCCTTACAGGTGGAAGGACACACTGAGGAAGTAGTTTTTGATCATTTACATGCTACTGCATTCCAATACACTCCTTTGGGTAGAACCATCCTCGGCCCTACTGGAAATATCCGGAAAATTTCGAAGAAAGATATTGAAGATTACATTTCAACTCATTATGCAGCACACAGAATGGTATTTAGTAGAACCTATGAAGCATTGCCATATCACTTGTTAATATGTTACTATTCTGGATTAGTTTTGGAAATTGTATTTATTTTTATTGTTTGTTGTACATTACATCTTAATACCCTAGATGGAGGATGATGATACAAGACTTGGGTAGCTGACCATAAATAGGGAGGCTTTCTTGAGTTGAGTTGACTTAAGTGCATTGCTTCATGAATACATTGTTTTAAGACCTTTTATGGGACTCTGTTTGGATTGTTACTGCAGGTAATCTCTGCCGCTGGAGCTATTAAGCATGAGGATATTGTTGAGCAAGTGAAAAAGCTGTTCACAAAGTTGTCATCTAATCCCATTACTACTTCTCAGTTGGTTGCTAATGAACCTGCAATTTTCACTGGCTCTGAGGTTTGTCTGAAGAAACTAGCTGGCTTACTACTCATGCTTATTTATATGCAGCAAATGTTTTGATGTTAGTTCTTCATTTTCTTTTCCCTAATATTTCCAGTTATTGTTCTGTGAAAAAGGTTCGGATTATCGATGATGATATGCCTCTTGCTCAATTTGCGGTCACCTTCAGTGGAGCACCATGGACGGATCCAGATTCCATTGCTCTAATGGTTCTGCAATCTATGCTGGGATCTTGGAACAAAAATGCAGGTGGTGGAAAACATATGGGGTTGGTATTTTCTCTTTAAGCTTCTGATTACTATGATCTGATCTGTCAGAAGTTTTGGGATCTGTACTAGTTCTTTTCATGCAAGAGTATGATTAGAAAATTATCCTTTTGCCCATTTTTCTTTTTCTTCATTTTCTCTCTCTCTCCCCCCTTCTCTCTCTCTCTCTCTCTCTCTCTTTTGGCATGTGGCTGGAGATGGTATACTTCTTCCCCCTGGCCTGGTTTAGTCTATTCTATTTAATTTGGAAGACATTTGTGTCATATAGTGAAAAACATGGGGACTAGGAAGGGAGGGTTTCTAACCTGCAGATGCTTCATGTACAAAACCAATGTCCTTGGATGATTTGTGAGGGGTCAGCATATTGGGACTCTAACTGCATTGGTTTGATAATTGTGTACAGTTCACAGCTTGTGCAGAGAGTGGGCATTAATGAGATTGCTGAGAGCATAATGGCTTTTAACACCAACTATAAAGATACAGGCCTATTTGGTGTCTATGCTGTTGCCAAGGTGAGGCCACTCCCATGGCAAGCCATACTGTTGGACCGAAATAAATTTTTTACTATTTAGTACTTAGTTGCATGATCCTCCCACTAGAGTGACGAATTTGCTTCTGAACTTTGCTCCAGCGTTCTAAAATAAAAATCTTGTAAGAACTTCGCTCCGATCGGGAAAGAACCTCGCTTCCAACTATGATGGAACTTCTCAAATATATAAATTCCAAACAAACAAAAAAAACGCTACAAAGTAAGAGAAAATTAACTCAAATGTATTCTAGTACTTTATATTTGCATAATATGTATTTATATTTACAGAAAAATAATTGTGTTTGACACTAATAAATAATAATTTTTTATATTTTAACTTATATATTACAACTAAGTAAGATATTTCATAAAATATATAAACGCTCCTATAGGCACTGCTAACTTTGGACTCTTCTATATGTCCTCGCTCCTTCGCCTCCGCTCCCATTTTGTTTAACTAAGATTTAGTATTCTCATTTTTATCTGAGCTTTGTTACATTTCTGGGTTTCGTGCAGATGATGGTGGTATGTCCTCGCTCCTTCGCCTCCGCTCCCATTTTGTTTAACTAAGATTTAGTATTCTCATTTTTCTCTGAGCTTTGTTACATTTCTGGGTTTCGTGCAGACGATGGTGGTAT
>JAOTRH010134082.1:0-14124 GCA_034768845.1 Heliamphora exappendiculata | reverse complement strand
ATATATACACACACTCAAGTGGCTAGACCTAGGAAAGTGTGCCAAACTTGGTGAGCAAGTTTCACGAACTCAAGTTAAGTTTAAAGTAACTAAGCATAGTTAACTCATGGTTAAGGAAACTTCCTAGGAAGCCTCCTACTTGACTTTTTCCCATAAAAAGGGACCCAAACCACCTCTTTTTCCCTTGAAATTTCGTGCATAGTGAGGAGAAGAGAGAGTGAGTGAAAGAAAAAGACAGAAGAAGGAAGAAGAAGAAAGAACAAAGAAATTTTGGTAGAATTCATGGATGCCAAAGCTAAGTCCTTGATCCAAATTATCAAAGAGTGATCTATATAAGGTAAGCAAAACTCTAACACATCTGATTTTATACCTAACAAACATCTCTTTCATCATTTAAAAATGCCAATTAAAGATCAAGAATCGAATATGAATCGAAAAGGCGTAATTGTGAGATTTTAGGATTGTTTTGGTGTGGCTGTTGTGTCTTGAAATTTTCATGAGAATTTCTAATGGATCCATGGCATGAAAAGGTTCTAAAATTTTCATATTTGAGTGTATAAAATATGGATGTAAAGGAAATGGACCAACCATTAACACACATGATGCTAGGAGACTGGATCTAAACATGGCCTGCAATTTGAGCCTTTCAACCTTTCTTCCCTGAGATTTGAAATATTATAACTCAATGTAGAAAATTGATCTAAGCATGATTTTTATGTCCAGAGTTAGATGTTTGTGTTATAATTCATCCAAAATTGGTTTGAACTTATTTGAGTAAGTAGAACTTAAGATATTGCAATTCTACCAATGTGTGTTGGTTTCAGACCAGTCAACAGTGCAGACCTAAAAGCCCTAGTTTAAAATGAGATCCGAGTTTTGGATAAAATATAAAAGTTGTAGATAACATATATATCTATCTACCCACCAAAAATGAACACAAAATATTGAGGTTTGATAGGTCCAAATCCCTCTGAAAATTTCTATTGATTTTTATCCCTCGAGGAATATTCTGTCACATATTTTTATATGATCCAAAACACCTATTTTTAGTGATCTATTACAAACGTGGTCTAAATGAACTTTGTATATAACATATTGATGTATTTTTTTCCCAAAAATCAGACCATAAATACTCGGGATGATATCCCAAAACCGTTTCAAACTCTCTATCCAAAACCGGCTCTACTTTTAAAAATGGCCAAAAAGTATAACTTGTTTCAAACAACTACCCTCAGCTCAAAACATGAAACTTGTATGGGACATGTAGAACTAGAACATAATAAAAAATGGATTCATTTGAACTTAATTTTATACCCCAAAACTGAGAGCAACAGAAGCATAATTTTGGGTAAAATTTGGAGAAAATGCTGAACCATTTTTGCTTAGAATAAAATGTTCACCCTTTTGCCTTAATATTTGGTCTTGGTGTTAAACATGAGAGTTGTGGAAAATATTTTCATCTAAATGGTATTTAAAAATCATAATTCGATTCCAAGTCCAAGTACCTCAAGATGTTGCGGTACTTTGAAATTTAACGATTTGGAAGAGAATAACAAATGGTTAAATAAAATTCTTAAACAAGTGAAGGATTGGGCAAGCGCGTAGTACCCCTTAAACCTAAAAAGAAAGTAACCATAATCCCAAAAATCAAGAAAACATTCCACGGTTAGAATCATTTTTGTTTTATCCTAAAGGGGGTGGAGACCGTGATTAACGATCGAGTCGTGTTTTGGCTTGTTAGGTTCAGAAATTGTAGAACCCGAAGGTCCTGCTTAGCTTGCTAGGGGAGGCTAAGTTCATACGCATATTATATAAGGTGAGAGTTCTTATCCATTATCTTGAACTTAAGTTATCTAAATGATGCATGAAAATGCTTTGAAGTGCATGTTTTGATCTATGGCCAGTTTTGATGATTGCATGAACCTGTTGTTTTCAAATGCCATGATGTCTTTAATTCAAGTGTGCTATCTATGCTATATTGAACTAGCATGCTGTTATTATGAAAGTATGGTTAATGTTATGTGGTTGTTCCAACGTGCCAAGTTACAAGGGTTTTCAGCCCTTTATATCCCGTTACGAGGGAAGTTACCCAACTATGGGTTTTTTATTTGTTCCTATAAGGGAGGTTTCCTGTTGAGCGGGGATTTTTGCTTTAAATGCATTGTGGGTTGAGTCCCAGATAGCACATATCACTCGTTCTTGGTGGAGAGTGGCCCTCATTCTATCACGTTGCTATCCGTGCATTGAGAATTGAGGTTACGATACCGTCAGAACTCCCAGTCGTGAGGATGACGACTACTTGGGCACCATTGGGGTTTGAGTCTAGATTTCAGAAAGTGGTCATGCATTTTAAATTTGTGGCAGTTGAGCCAGGACATATTTATGTTCAAAATACAGAGAAGATTCTGTATAATTTGTGATGTTTTCATGTTCATGCAAATGCATCAGCTTCTATATTTTCATGAAAAATGTGATGAACTAGTTTTAGAAAGAGTTTTCAATTATCCGTACCTAAGTAACTGTCTTTTCTGCTCACAATAATGCTAAGTGTGCTCTCCTGTAACCTCTTTGGTTGCAGATATCAAGAACAGCTAAGAGTTGGTCTACCACATGCGTCATCGAGTAGTTTTGGTTCTAGTGTTGGAAATTGTTTTGGCCAGTCTTTCTTTTGTTTAGTTGTAGTGTTGGTAAAGCTTCATGTATAAGATTTGAAGGTTTTTGACCTTTTAGAAGTAATGTATGCCTTGGAATGGTGAATCCCTAGTGACTCATGTTCTACCTATTTTTGATATTAAGATATTTGTGGTTGTTTAATGTTTACTCCTTGTCTATCTCTTGGGCTACCGGTCTGCGGCGGGATCTTATCCTTTTATGTAGTTTTGGCGTCTTATGGGTGCGGAGTGTTACAGCAGCCCCCGGAACCAACCCCGTAAAATCTCTGAACCTGAACATGCGTCAAAACCACATTTTTCTAGAATCTCGCTCCAGGCCTCTACCGCTCGAGCGCCCAACCACCGCTCGAGTGGACCCCTGCCGACATACTCCTCTGCCATACCATCGCTCGAGCGGTCACCATCCAGACCCACTCGCTGCCACTAACCCGCTCGAGCGCACACCCACTGCTCGAGCGATCAACGCTGGGAGAAAAACTGAACAGAGGAAACAAGATCAAACTTAAATTCTTACTCCCGTGAACACTTGGATCATTTCCCAAAAAGAAATGGGTCAGGGTCTTACAACTCTCCTCCGCTTAAAGGAATTTCGTCCCCAAAATTCAATACTGCAATAACACTGCAACTCAAGCCAAACACTGTCCCGCAACTATTAACAATCTTTGATGCAAACCCAGCAATACTGCATAATAGAAGAAATATCCCAGCAACTGAAATCCCAAACCTGTCGTCACATAAGGAAAACACGACTAGAAGATTCAACCTCCATACAGACTGCTTACACGGGTAAGTTCCACTGATATTACTGTCATCCAGGATACATCCATAAACATTGGGCCAAGATCCAACTCGTGTTGCCAAACCCCAACACAAAACTCTCGCCGAACTCAAACCACTCTGGTAACAAACGCATCATACGAGATCAATTCACCATGGTACTTGATCTCAAACATGCTCTATGCTCGAACAGAGTGACTATCACCCTCGTCATCATTGCCACATACTGGCTCAATCACACCTCTCAATACACCAAGGACTATCTCCACAAGTCCAAACACACGATGTCATACTCCGACATTGGTCATAAGAAGTCACAAACTCCACACCCAAACTTTACCCAAGTTCTGACGATCACAGACTTTGATACCATGTCATCACCCTGTCGACGCCAACATCTTCATCACTGAAGCTGTCATGATGTCGATCCATGAGCAACAACACAACGCTCGACTCCGGAGAGAAGCTTACCTACTCACCTGGATATCAAAGAACACATCTCAGCAAACCCCTGTATGCAGAACTCATCACGGTTCTTCCGTTCCCAACCAAACAATCGCGTCGGTCTGAACAGGCCATGCCAACCAAGGCTTCTCCAACCTCTTACTCTCGAGACCACCATCCATACAAACAACCGTTATGCCAAAACACAACACTTACCATAGTTGATAGCCACTCCTCGACTCTAAGAACTCCACGCAGTCCCAAATACTCAAACAGAGCAAAAGGTGAGACTCACAAAAGTTTACCAGAAATCCACCACACGCATATTGTAGCCGCACTATTCCCACAAAATTCCCGCTCTACCATGGGCTAGAAGCACAACCATACACACCCACAACGGTCGATAATCCTCAACTGATCACTGCAAAGGAACTCTATGTATCGACACCGATGACTTTATCAACTAACATCCCTGGTCTAACAATTCAACCTCACAGGGAACACAACCTTACTGGTTCAGCCGTCCGTTGAAACCATACTGATTAGGTTTCCACAACCTATCAGATGTACCACACTTATACATACTCTTTTACGGTATTTCACCGTGGGAAAATACCAACCCCATCATGCGATTCTTTACGGTCTTTAACCGCGGGAGCAATCGGATCCCAAGTCACACACATAGATGTTTAACACCCAAAAAGCATGAAGAACCCGTCTTCCAATCACCCGATCCTGGCAATACACATCCCTGAGTCACAACTTCAAGGGTCACAACACGGATACAAATCCACTGAGATTCCACAGTCTCAGGACACAACCAAAACTTGAACTAATCAGAACCTGGCATCTCTGTCTACCCGAGATGAAACAACTCGCAATCAACACGCACCAGATAATCATCTACAAGACAATCGTCTATAAGAACTCTCTCTCTCTCCTCCCATCCAAAGAAAAGAAAAAGGCCAACAAGAAACCATGGCCAAACCTCAGCATACTGCCGGCGTACTCCCGGTACTCCCCAACACTTAGCCTCTAAAGAACTCTGAAAGTCCTACCTCGAGGCCACATCGACTACAGGCATCGTACCCTACGATTTCTCACCTATCATCCCAGGCTGGCCAAATCACACGGTATACTGCTGAACCTAATCACTCCACACTTCGTTTCCATGGGCGAACAACGTACCCATCTCTGAACCCAAGGTGGAAGATAAATAACTTCCGAGCATATCACACTAAGGATACATCTTCTTAGCACTAAGCCAACCACACTGTCGAACTTATCAACGATCCTTTTTGAACCTCATGCACCCGGCATGGTTCCCAAACACGATCTCCTAATCACTAGGATCTTAACCAAACCACGAACCTGTATTCCCATAGGAATCTCATGGAACTGATACTCGTCGCAGGAATCCCTACACATTCCCATATGGCTTCAACCTATGCTCTTCCCAGCATATCTACAACCCATACTCATTCCCACATCATTGGGCTCACTCACTCAGAACTCAATGCTCAAACCTCAAGGAGGTATACAACGTCCAAGGTCATCAAAACTACTATGACTACCAACAACATCCTTAGATGCTACTCTGGTTACTGTCAACATCCTGCTGACCACCATCAACATCCTGACTACCAGGGGACATGTCCAGAACCACTCACGTTCTGCTATCTCTAGAAACACCTGGGCAAGGATTACTACGCTCCCATCCACTATGTTCCCGTCCATATTTTATCCTGAGTACAGGGCTCATGACATAGCATGGCTCACGATGTACCTAATCCATCACACAATCGAAATCACGTGCACCAAAAAGCTATCCTTATAACTTTCGGTAACTTACTCTTAAATGAAGCCAGCTACCCAAGCCAATGCCATCAACCAAGCTTCAACCTCACACAGCTAAACCCAACTCACTGAGAAGTTTCACAACATCCCAAGTGATCAACACTCAACCCATATCGTACCTCTACAACTGATAACAACCAAGTCGCACATAACCAAACCCAAACCACGGTCTCGCCGTCTTTAAAGGGTGTATAGGTTATAAAGAAAGAAAACATGAAACACGACAACCTAAGGTCGATCTATCAGGTTATCTCTACCACATATCACATAATTATGCTAACACATAGCCACAACGATTATGCAGACACAACACCGATATCGAGGAGAACCGATAAGAATGACGCATCACTTTGGATAACCTACTCAGATTCCTTGCTAGAAGTCACGTCCGCGAAACGCGTTTCTAACTTGGCTCCTAAGTTTGTCAATCCAAATACAAGATGAATCAATCCTAAGGCCCAACCCCCATGCTCACATATACACCACAAGCTATCATGCTATGTTAGGAAAACGCTGTAACACATGCAATCAAGCACACATACATTCTCACAAGGTGATGCACCCTCTTCCCATGGCTCATAGGTATTCAAACCTAGAAATCTGATACCAAGTTGTCACGCCCCAAGCACCAGGGTCATTCGAAAGTCCACCAAAACACCCCTTTAAGAAAATAAGGTTTGGAGTTGGAACACCATCAACTCAAAATATTACAACATTTGGATAAAGATCCCTAAGTTTATCTCTCATAAATAGAAATCATGCAAACTCATACATGAATCTGTCTATCGCCGAAAGGCGTACAAAACTAGCCTTCAAAAATAGGCATCACATGTATAAGTACATGTCCAAAACAATGAAAACTACTACAGCTCTCCATCACCATAAGTATCTAGGTTAACTCCATGTGGTCACCTGAAAATATTTATACAGCAAAATCCCACACCGTGAGCCGAAGCCCAATAGGAAAAGACAATAAAGCTGTAAAGCAGCCTATGCAATCATATGGTGGGAGCTAACTCGACCACGAAAGCTAAAAAGGTTTTTCTCTCAAAAATCACAAGTTTTCCACCAAGCCAACACGAACCTCAAAAAATGACTTTATCTCATAAAACCCCCATTTTCATCCTTCAAACTATGCATATCACCCTAGCAGATATAATGCCACAGTTAAGGAAAAGCTGTAATAAAACAGTAATCAGAACATGATCTTTGTTCACCCGGATCATACAACCAGAATCAAAATATTATTTTTCCACTTGGAACACACAACTGAGGAAATAAAACTATAAAATAGTTTTCCTCCACTCGGGTCACACAGCCGAGGAGAACACAGTAAAACGAGATCCTATGTACCGACTCTGCTACACCAACAAAGGTAACAACTATAGACTCTTGTCCATTATCCTAGGCCCACAGGCTTGAAAATGACAAGTTTTATAAGGAGTCACGACAACGTAACTGCTCAATTTACGGGTCAAGCCTGAGGGTTCAGAGCACCCACCAACCACTCAATTTACGGGATTCAACTCGAAGGTACAGAGCACCTACTACTTAATTTATGGGACCTGCGCCCAAGGTTACAAAGCACCCAATCACTCAATTTATCGGGACTAACCCAAAGGTACAGAGCACCTACGCTGCGCACGTTTTTGGACTTACACCGAGGAGCAATGGAAGCCCAACTCAAAACCACACACCCATTGTCACGGTACATCTATGGATAACATTTAAAACCCAGTCGTAGCTCAATTACGAAAAATAGTAAAACAATTTTACATCGCATGTATATAAAAGGGATCCAATCCATCAACATGGAGATCCACAAGCATGTAACAACATAGTTTCACAAAACTGAGACTCAACCCCAAGGGTTAGCTCCAAACCTCCACAACTATGTTTTTCACAAAAACACCTCATTTTCAAAGCTTCTTTTGAAAACCACGGATCTCAACACATTCGGATCATGTATAAGACTGAGAAAAGGCGTAAAACCCACCATTTCTACCGTTTTCAAGAACACCATTTGAAAACCCAACACCCACAAGTCATATCATGTAAATAATCAAGAAAAGCATAAAACATGCTTTTTATTCGAAACAAGGTTTAAACATAACTCATGATATGTAAGCATTTCAATTGGGGGGAAAAGCATATAACTGAATGTAGCGTAATCGGCCAACCATCACTATCACGTCCTGACACTTGGGTCACGTGGAACACCCACAAACAAACTCCCAAGGAACAAGAAATTTGATAAAAAGTTGAACAGAGGATGAAAATCAACCCTTCCCAAGCATTTGGCCAAAAATAGATGAAAAACGGTTTAGAAATCATGACATACTTTCACTTCTTTGGTCATAACTTTTTCTACCAAAATAATTTTAAGGTAAGAGAGGTGCCATTGGAAAGAAGACTTCCGAAGCTTCGATTTGAGTACAAGAATGACCTAATTCTGAGTCCGAATGAGGGAGATAACATCAAAACAAAATGGCCCAGTATAGCTAGTCCGCTCGAGCGGACATCAGGCGCTTGAGCGAGCTACAACCCAAGAGAAACCCAGAAATTTCTATTCTTGGTGTTCTAAGCCCCCAAACTCTCAAACACTCATTAACCATCATCTCAACCACAAATTAAAGCCTCCAAACACCTTTTTAACACCCTCGAATATACCCAAACCCGAAACTACCACAGAACCTCGAAAGAAACATTTCAAAACCCGATTTCATCCAACCAAAATAAACACAAATGCCTTTTTAACCCAAAACCCAATTTAACAAAACATACATTGGTTGTCCATGCATTTTTAACTGGTTAAAATACCTATAATTGCTCATAATACCCTTTAACAGCAGTAGAGTCTAGAATCCTACCTCGTTGAGCTAAAAGCTTGACGTCTCGATCTATGTGCAAAAACAAACTTCGTCGGAATGAAATTCTGTTCGGATGAAAGCGTAGACGACGATGTCGATACCAAGAATCTACTGTCTAATCATCGAAAACTAAACCCCGGGCCCCCGAGAAGTTAGAGAAAAGGCAGAGAGGAAAAGGAGGAAACTTAGGAGTTAAGTATTGAAAATATCTTTTAAAAATATCTAACTCCAGATATTTATAGGCCTAAAAAATATCTTCTTTTTTTTGAATTTTTTTAAATTCGCGCTGCAACTTCCCGCAGCCCCTGGGACCAACCCCACAAAATATCTGAACTCGCATAACCGTTAAAACCATATTTTTCTAGAATCTCGCGCCAAGCCTCCACCGCTCGAGCGCCCAACCACTGCTCGAGTGGACCCTTGCCGACATACTCCTCTGCCATACCATCGCTCGAGCGGACAACCACCGCTTGAACAGTCACCATCTAGAAACCCTCTTTCGTGTCAAATGCATCATCAGTGCAGCAAGTCTCGCAAAATCCTTCACAAATCGCCGATAATACCCTTTTAAGCCCAGAAAACTACGAGTCTCAAAAACATTCTTCGGTCGCTCCTAGCCTGTCACACCATCTGTCTTTGACGAATCTACTGATACTCTGTCCGCTGACACCACGTGTCCCAAAAACCTTACCTCTGACATCCAGAACTCACACTTCTCGAACTTCGCATATAAGCGATGCTCTCTCAAAATCTATAGCACGATCCGCAAGTGATCCTCATGTGCCTCCCTAGTGGGTGAATATATCAGAATATCATCCACGAACACCACTACAAAACTGTCCAAATACTGATGGAAGATCCGGTTCATCAAACTCATGAACGTGGCTGGCGCGTTTGTCAGACTGAACGGCATGACTAGAAACTCGTAATAACCATAGCGAGTCCAGAAAGTGGTATTCGCTAGGTCCTCGTCCGTAATCCTCAACTGGTGGTACCCCGATCTCAAGTCAATCTTTGAGAAGCAGCTCGACCCCTTCAACTGATCAAACAAATCATCTATCCTCGGCATCGGATACTTATTCTTCACTGTTATCTGATTCATCTTCCGGTAGTCGATACATAAACACAAGGATCCATTCTTCTTCTTTACAAAAAGAGAAGGGGCTCCTCACGGAAAAGTACTCGGCCGTATAAACCCCCTGTCTAGCAACTCCTAAAGCTGTACCTTGAGTTCACGCAACTTAGCGGGTGCAAAACGATAAGACGATATAGATATGGGAGCAGCTCCGGGAACTAGATCAATGGAGAACTCTACCTCACGGCTCGGTGGCAACTCAAACATATTGTCAGGAAAGACATCTGAGTAGTTGCAAACCACAAGAGGTAACTCTCCCCGAACCCTAACCTCCTCATCCAACCTAAGGGATGAAAGGAGGAAACCCAAGTTTCCCTGGTTTCGCACAGCGCCCGGCATAGACCTCAAACCCTCATCCCGGTCTCCCACAAAGCAAAAATAATCTCCCGTCGGTGTACAAATCATTACTCTCCGTCGATCGCAATCGATGAAGGCACGATAGGTGGTCAGCCAATCCATCCTTAGGATAACATCAAACGTGGTCATGTCTAGAATAACAAGGTCAAACTCTAAGCAATGACCGCCGACCTCCAACACGCAGGATCTACAGACAAGACTCAACTTTACAGTCCCATTGACTGGGGTCTCTACACTCATAGTACCACCCAACTAGTCCATTTCTAACCCTAAAGCAGATGCAAAAGAAGATGAAAGAAACGAATGCGATGCTCCGGTGTCTATGAGAACACTGGTCCATGATCTATAGACTAGAAAAGTACCTCTGATCATGGAGGTGGTAGCAGCAGCATCAGGCACGACCGGTGCTCTGGATGAACTGGGATCCGCAAGCACATAAGCTCTGGCCTGCCCATCGTGGCCCTGTACTGTAGACTATCTACCTGATTATACCGATTCACCCCCTTCTGTAAATCGAGATAACTAACGTCCCTTGATTGATGGAGTAACAGGTGCTCCAGCTGTGCTCCGCACACTCCCTCCTCTGGGGCAATCCCTTCTGATATGCCCGGACTGGCCACACTCATAACATACCACTGACCCTCTCCCCTGAGCCTACGATTGTGACAGTGCCTGGACAGGCACTACACTCCTACACTCTACCGCACGATGCCCTGGCCACTGGCATCTATGAAAAAGTGCCCTCTCATCCGACCATCCCATTGAGACTACGAGATGTGTGGATACAAAAGACCGTGGCGGATACGACCCCACAGGATGAGAACTCGGATCAGATGTCCATCGACGCTTGTTCTCCCTACGCCCCTGAGACTGTGCACGATCCCCTCCTTGCTGACCCTGACTGTCCCTGTCTCTGCACGTCTCATGCAGAGTGTCCTCCACTTTCATGGCCATCTGTACCAAATATGTGAAGACCTGCATCTGGAATGCAGCCAACCTATCTCTAATGGCGGGCCTCAAACCCCTCTCGAATGGCTTGGTACGTAACTCATCATGGGGCACAATCTCCTGTGCAAACCAGGACAGGCTAGTAAACTCAGCCTCATACTCAATCACAGTCATCGTCCCCTGAGTCAGCAATAGAAAGTCCACTCTGTAGCGATCCCTTAAAATTACTGGAAAGTATTTCTCTAGAAATACCATTGTGAATGCCTCTCAAGTGCCTACCACTGTGGTCTTGGCGAACTTCCACCACATATGAGCACTCCCTCTCAACTGAAAGGCGGCACATATAACCCTCAGATCATCTTCCTCAATCTGAAGCAAATCCAGAATCCTGGTAACCAGCTCCAGCCACTCAATGGCAACCGTGGGGTTGGGATCCCTAGAAAAGGTAGGAGGGTCCAGACGGTGAATCTCATGCATCACAACCGTCGCCTTCGGCTCAGGAATACTCTCCCTTCCCCTAGTGGCCTCAGCCAGTTGCCGAATGGAGCTAACCATCTCACGCAACAATTCTCCCTCGCCAACCGATCCTTGGGGTGCATTAGCATCCCCAAATCTGGGACAGGAACATCCCTTCGGCCAGAACCACGGCCACGGCCTCGACCTTGGCCTCGTCCTCCCCGAGTGGACATAATTCTATACGAAAGCAATATAACATGATAAGCATTCCTGCAACATGTTATTGCTAACGTAAAAGACAGATCACATATAAGCATGCTAACACATAGCCACTTAGATCATGTCATCACATATCTCACCTACAGAGGAGAACCAACAAGAAAGACTCGTTCATTTGAACAACCTACTCAAATTCCTAGCTAGAAATCACGTCTGCAAAACGAGTCTCTAACTTGGCTCCCAAGTTGTCAATCCAAACGCCCGAAGGTACGACTAATCAATCCTAAGGTCCAACCTCCATGCCCACATATACATCACAAGCTATCATGATGTGTTAGGAAAACGCTTTAACACATGCAATCAAGCACACATACATCCTCACAAGGTGATGTACCCTCTTTTCCATGGCTCATAAGTATTCTAACCCAGAGCTCTGATACCAAGTTGACACGCCCCAAACACCTGGGTCTCGCGAAAGCCCACCAAAACACCCATTTGAAAAAATAAGATTTGCAGTTGGAACACCATCAACTATAAAATATTACAACATTTGGATAAATTTCCCCAAGTTTATCTCTCATAAACATAAATCATGCAAACTCATACATGAATAAATATGTCGCTGAAAGGCATATAAAACCAACCTTTTGAAAACAGGCATCACATGTATAAGTACACGTCCAAAATAGAAAAACTACAACAAGCTCTCCATCACCACAAGTCTCTAGGTCAACTCCACGTGGTCACCTGAAAATATTTTTACAGCAAAATCCCACACTGTGAGCCAAAGCCCAATTGGAAAAGACAATAAAGCTGTAAATTAGGCTGTACAATTATACACACACGGGCTCAACCACAGGAGCCAAAAAGGGTTTTCTGGGCTTAGCAGGGTATTGTCGGCGGTTTGTGAAGGATTTTTCCAGACTTGCTGCACCGATGACACATTTGACACGAAAAAGGGTTGTGTTTGTTTGGAGTGAGTCCTGTGAGTCAGCTTTCTAGGTGCTTAAGAAGAGGTTGACTAGCGCACCAATTTTGATCATCCCAGAGCGAGGTTTGAGGTATACAGTATATTATGACGCTTCACATGACGATTTGGGCTATGTCTTGATGCCAGAAGGAAAGGTTGTAGCCTATGATTCTCGGCAATTGAAGACGCATGAGAAGATCTACCCGACACACTATTTTGAGTTGGCAGCCGTGGTCTTTGCCTTAAAGACGTGGTGTCACTATCTTTATGGTGAGAATTTTGAGGTTTTCTCTGATCACAAGAGCTTAAAGTACTTGTTTTCGCAGAAGAACCCATCTTTTGCGCCAACAACGGTGGATGGAGTTGTTGGAGGATTACGACTTTGACTTGCAGTACCATCTAGGGAAGGCTAATGTGGTGGCTGATGCTCTTAGTAGGAGATCTCACGGGTCGTTAGCTCCTATAGCTATGCGTGAGTGGGATATGCTTAGAGATGTTGGGGAGTTTGATTTGTGTCTTGGAGAGATAGTGACGGGCACTACCTTATTTTCAGCAGTTACTCAACCAGCGTTGATAGCACGTGTGCTAGAGGTCCAGCAGACAGACCAGGAAGCTCAGATGATACGGGACTGTATCGCTAGTGAGAGGATACAGCAGGATGAGTTGTGGGATCATATTTATGTCAGAGATTAGCAGGAAGGTTGTTCGTACCAGAGTTATGTCGTGCGGACATACTACATGAGTGTCATCATCCTCGCCTTACTGTGCATCCAGGAGGCACGAAGATGTACCATGACTTACGTCATCAGTTTTATTGGATAGGAATGAAGAAGGACGTGCTTCAATTTGTTTCTCGGTGCCTTACCTTTTAGCAGGTAAAGACAAAGCACCAAAAGCTGGGGGAATTGTGACAGCCATTACCAGTGTCTGAAGGGAAGTGGGAGGACGTCACGATGGACTTTGTGTCAGGACTTCCTCCCTCACCTAGGGAACACGACGCCGTGCGGGTTGTGGTCGATATGTTGACGAAGTCTGCACATTTTCCCCCCATCCACGTGAAGGATCCAGTGGAGAGATTGAGTTAGTTGTATGTTAGAGAGATAGTACGGTTGCATGGAGTACCAGTGTCTATTGTTGGAACGCGGAACAAAAATTAAGAACCGATGCCATGACCGTAAAAAATGGCGCGTGCTTTTTTCATGAAAAATGATAACATTAAACTGATATATTATTATTAAATATACCTTCAAGAAACTTGTTCAAATTTCTTTGATGCTGAACAACGATCCGAGACGACCCAATGATCTTCTCACCTATATCCCGACGCACACGACGATCCCGACGAGTGGGCACCGATCCGGATCTTCGTGTATCCTTGCCTTGGTTTCTTTCTCAAACTATTTCTCACCAAAAAGCAAA
>JAOTRH010134061.1:0-14126 GCA_034768845.1 Heliamphora exappendiculata | reverse complement strand
TATTGCCATCACTATCAAAGAATGAAGAACCTTAATCATAACAATGAACGTTTGGAGCCTTATGAAGAATTAACCACTAAGTCAAAATAAATCACAGGACTAGGCAACCACCACAGCCGTACCTTTTACCATATTCATTTTACCCTAAACTGACCAACCGCCTGAGAGAACAATCCAGAAATTAGAAGAGACATTCAAACCCAACGTTCTAAGCACGCCAAGAACATACGGTAGAGGCCAAGAGGAACGGAGCAACCCTTATCTATTCCAAGTAAGGAAAATTAGTTGAATTTCAATTTCCAACTAAATCGTTTGCCACTTCTGAATTTTAATGAGTTTTAGCGAATTTTGATGCATGCGTCCAAAAATATTTTCTTAACATGAAAATGTGTTTGTCTAATTAAATTGTAAGATATTGCACAAATCAACATTTGTGAAATTATTACCTAAATCAAGGGGAGTATAATGTTTCCAAAAATAAAGTGATAAGTGAAGATGATCTTGTGATTAATGTGCATCCTAGAACGAAGGGAATTAAATACAAAATACATCACCGATTTTTATATAGGATAATGCATCCTATAATCAAGGTATTTAAAATGAAAATGAGGCACCAATTGCTAAAGGGCATGTTGGACAAAAAAAATCATAAAATTTAAATAAAAGGACTAAATCCAATACAAAAAAATATGTGAGACTAAAACTCTTACATACTTCTGAAATGGGACTAAAACTCAATTAACTCTAATAATTTTTAGTTATGAGCAATTAACACGTGGTTAACACGTGTCAATTCAGGAGGAAAGTTCTGTACTATTAAATTTTGCAATGTAGAATTTTATATTCGTAAAATTCCCAAAATTTTAATATAAACTTTAATGTTAATTCATGAATTACCGTGTTGACGGAATTTTAACGATAATTTTCTAATTATAAGTTCTAAATTTTGGTTTTTTTTATCGAATTTGTACAAATTTTGTTTTAAGTTTCTAATTTTAATTTTATTTATAAGGTTTTGTTAGGAATTTCATTTTAAGATCATTAGTTAATTATTTTTAGGGATAATTACACTTACCTCCCCTGAGATTTAAGCTTATTACAGGGACCTTCCCTGTGGTCTCTGAAATTACACTAATCTCTCTTGAGATTTAATTTTAACATCAATTGCACCACAACTGTTAAAATTTCTGTTGAAATTTAATAAAAATCGCATCTCCCACCCCCAAATCACCTTTTTCACCCCAAACCACCCTTCAAACCACCTTTCGCCCCCAAAATCACCCTTCTCACCCCAAATTTCAACGGAAGGGTGATTTTGGGAAGGGTGGTTTTGGGGAAAAAATGTGGTTTGAAGGATGATTTTGGGGTGGGAAGGGTGGTTTTGGGGTGGGAGGGGCGATTTTCGTTAAATTTTAATAAAAATTTTAACAGTTTGGGTGCAATTGATGTTAAAATTAAATATCAGGGGAGGTTAGTATAATTTTAGAGACTATAGGGAAGGTCTCTGTAATAAGTTTAAACCTCAGGGGAGGTAAGTGTAATTATCCCTTATTTTTATTTTTTTGTCATAGATTTTGGGTACCGAATTTTACACCCCAAGTATGCCAACAAAAAGGACAAAAGAGCGATGAGGAAATTATTCGCAGAGTTTGTCATTTACGGAGGAAAGCTGTACAAATGAGGGCACTCTGGGCTCAACAAGCTATGCTTCAGTAGTGAAAAAGATCAAGAACTGATGAAAGGAATACGTGCTGGAGTCTGCGGGCTTCACATGAGTGGGAATATGTTAGCCAAGAAGATTCTAATAGCCAAGAAGATTCTACGACATGGGTATTTTTGGATGACAATAGAAATAGATCCATGCGAACCTCATGCACGTTCTCCCATCCCAGCTGTATAACTTGACATCATCGCAGCCATTTTCAGTATGGGGAATTGATGTGATTGGCAAGATAACACCAAAGGTTTCAAATGGGCATGAATTCATCTTAGTTATCATTGACTACTTTACCAAGTAGGTGGAGGCTGCCTCTTACTCAGTGTTGAAAGCCTTTCATTTCACCAAATTTATCAAACAGAATATCATTTGTCGATATGGAGTCTCTCACGAGGTTATTTCAGATAATGGTTCACATTTTCAAGGTGAAGTCTTGGACCTTTTTCAAAAGTATCGAATAGTGGCCCACAAGTCATCACCATACCGGCCAAAGACCAACGGAGCAGTCGAGATAACAAATAAGAATATCTAAAAGATCCTGTAAAAGATGATCAGTTCACACAAAGATTAGCCAAAGCATCTACCGTTCGCACTCTAGGGATATATGACGTCAATTAGAGCTCCAACATGAACCACGCCTTACTCCTTGGTGTATGGAATGGAAGCTGTACTTCCCATTGAAGTGAAAATCCCTTTAGTGAGAGTAGTGGCTGAGACCAATATTTCAAAAGCAGAATGGCAGAGAAGTCAGATGAAAGAGCTACACTTGTTTGATGAAAGAAGATTGCAGGCTCTATTTCGTATACGAGGGTACCAAAGGAGGATAGCCCATCGTTCAACAAAAAGGTTAATACTTGGGATCTAAGAGAAGGTGACTCAGTTCTTAAGGAAATTAGGGCTCCAATTTTTTATCTAAGGGGAAAGTTCAAGCCAAATTGGGCTTGGTCGTATCTGATCAAGAATATTATGACAGGTAGTGCTGTAATTAGTATGGATCTGGATGGTAACACATTCTCTACTTCGATCAACTTAGACCAACTCAAAAAAGTTCTACCCTTGAGAGAAAAATAAAATAAAATAAAAGCCCGTTGGGTTGAAAATTGAAAAAGCGGCCCAGGAAAAAGTTAAAGCAGCCTGTAAAAATAAAAAACCAAAAGGGCGACCTTGGCAAAAGTTAGGGTACCATAATAGGACAATGTTAACACACGAGAGTAAACCAAGCCCAAACTATTTTACGGTTAGATTTCATTTCTTGAGATATGTAGGTAGCTTCTTTTAAGAAGTCTGTCTGCTTTCTTCATTTAGCCATCTTTGAATCCAAGTAATGATCAATGCAAATTTATCTTTGAGTTCTGAAAATAAGGTATTAATTCCAAGAATCCAAAAAATTTAAATAATTGAAAACCTTTTTTAGATAAACGTGAGATTTTCATTACCTCAACTGCAATTACAAGATTTTGAAAATAAAGGCGGGTGTGCAAGTCCCAAACTCTAAAAAAAAAAAAAAAAGCTATGAAATTCTCAAAAGCAAAGTAGGTCCGTCAGATCTTCCTTCTTTTTGCCTCTTATCCTCTTTCTTTTTTGTCTCTTTTCTCTCTATCCTGGATCAGCCACACATTTTACTCCTGCATCTCCAATAGTAAATCACTACAAGAAAATACACCTTTGCCGACCAATTTTTCCGACCAAACACTATTTAGTCGGCAAAAGTATAGACTTTCCACGACCAAATACATATTGGTCGGCGAAAGTGTAGCCTTTTCGCGACCAAATATAGTTTGGTCGGTGAAGGTGTCTACGTTCCGCGACAAAATATAGTTTGGTCGGCGAAGGTGACGACTTTTCGCGACCAATTTCGCTCTGGTTAGCAAAAGTGTACTTTTTCGCGACTAAACAGATTTTGGTCGGCGAAAGTGTAGAGTTTTTCGTCGATAACAGTCTATTTTTGGGAGACCAAATTGATTTTGGTCAACGAAATGTATGGTTTTCTGCGACCAAGATGATTTTGGTCGGCAAACATATAAGTTTCCGTGACCAAATGAATCTAGTTGCCGAAAGGGTATAGTTTTCGCGACCAAGTTGAATTTAGTCGGCAAAAGTAAATAATTTTGGGCCCAAACTTTGTTTGGCGGGAAGTTTGATTCTAATACTTTTTAATTAATATATTTTAATCATTTTATGACCAAAATATTATTTGGCAAAAATTACTTGTATAAAAACCACATCGAATTATCTACGTTATTATTAGTTATTTTTTTCTATTTTGATTTCTTGAAATCAATAATAGTTTATATTCCAAAAACTATCTTTATAATAATTTATATTTTAATTTTAAAACATAAAAAATTTATGAAATTAGCTATATAACTATCAAAAAATACCTAAAAATAGTAACAAAAAATAAAAATCTTTTATCTTATACTATTGTTATGTATATTTTACTATTAAGTATAAATAATTTTACACTCTCCACATTATCTACCTCTTAATAAATTTTATACAAATTTTTTTTAAAAATATAATTTTTTATTTTTTTTAAAAATATCTTATAATATTAATTATAAAAAAATAAATATTAAACTGACATTACGAGAACCGCAAGTCTACCTAGTTATATATATGTTTAGGATAATAAAATTAATTTAAAGATTTTATGAATAATTTTGATTACAAAGATAAATTTAAGTCTTTTATAACTTTATTTCTTAATTTATACATTTTTAAATATTTCTATAAACAAAATAAAAATTTTATTTTTAACAAAATATCAAACCCTAAAATAAACTCTAACTATCATTGATTCAAAATCCATCTCACGGCGCCTCTCCCAACCTGCTCTCTTCATGCCTTCGATGCTGCATCGCCGTCGACGTTGTACCGGCGTCGTCGATGTTGTACTGCTGACATTCACGCTTATCTAGTGCATTGTTTGACTTATTTGTTCCCTATCTGCAAGCCTTCAGATTTTCCCCCATTTTTTGTGTAATGAAAAATTAGACAGTACATAATTAGAAAAATAAAATGTGAGACCTTGACCCTTATCTTTTAGGTTGTTTATATACGTGACGCTTTTGTTCCAGTATATGAATAGCATCGACGCATGGTTTATGCTTTTAAGTTGTAGAACAGCATGCGTAATTGTGTTTTACGCTTTTTCGGACCTTGTTTAGGTTGGTTGGGTTGATTTTTGAGCCTTAAAACAGTAGCAAACTCCAGTACGCCTCTGCTGTGGAGTTCGGTCGACTGAGGGGCTTGGTTCAGTCGAATGAACCGTAGATCTGGAGTTCGATCGACTAAACTCACTAGTTCGGTCGATTGAACAGTGCTATTTTTGGATTTCTATAAAAGCTCCAGTGGCGGTGTTTTTGAGACAAAACCGTTCTTCCAGGTTAAGAAACCCCTTTTCTCTGCCTTCTCTCTAGCTTTGAGGGTCCGGGGTTTGGTTTGTTGTTGATTCCTTCGTGGATTCTTGCTATCGGGGCTGAGGGCTTCGCATCCAACCGGTCGAATTCTCGTTCTAACGCTATTCAGTTTTGAGACGTCGAGTTCTTGACTCTTCAAGATAGGATTCTAGACCCTACTGCTGTATTAGGGTGATATATGTAATTGTGTAGGCTTTCACCGGATAAAAATGCATCAAACGTGATTTTCATGTGTAAACCTTGGTTTTTGGGTAAAAAGTGGGATTTTTACGCCTTTTCTCGGTTGTATGCATGTTTCGGGTACGCGACATCCGATGTGTTCAATGTGCTTGTGACCATCGAAACAAGATGTAAACAAATGTAAATGTACAAATTTGATGCAGATACTATTAATGGTGAAAACTTAGAGGAAATAAATATTTACATTGAAATGAATGATAAATGCTTACTGAGGTTCTGTAACATACCGACCGTAACGTTCTTATGTCACGGCCGTGTGTTTTGTTAAACCCATAGTAACGGTTGTGTCATTTTTATAAGAGCTGCTACATTTATGCCTCTTTATATGGATGGCCGCAATATTTTATTGTTACGGCTATGACATTGTTTTAAGGCCAGAAATACAAAAAACCTCTTCAAAACCCTATGTTATCTGTTTATTTCAAGTTTGTATATCCTTTGATCGCTCAGTTTAATATTTTCTCTTTCTACACATCTGTTTATCTTTTTATTAGGTAATGAATGGTAGATCTGGCCTAGAACAAATAGGTCATGGTCTCCATTCTATATACCTTTATATTTACATGATTTTGGGGTTATGTAAATGTTACGGCTGCCTTCTCTTACTTCATTTTGTCACGGCTGTCATCCCTTTTGTTACGATCGTGTATTTTTTTTTGAGAGATCAGTAGCGTGTAAATGTGTTTAAAGCTCTCTGTTATTCATTTTTTATATTCTGTATATTCGGTTTAGAGTTATTACTTGCATAGAGGATGAAGGATGGTAGATCTAGCCTAAAACCAATAGGTTATGGTCTTTATCCAGCATATCCTATTCATTTGAGTCAATTTTAAGCCATGTGCAATGCATATACCCTTTTTATACCTCCCAAAAACCATAGCCGCTATATTTTTTGTTTCGGCCGTGAGATATTTTTATTCTGTTTTTCGCGATAACCCTATTTTGTCACGACCGCTTGTTTTGTGACTATTTTGTCATGGCTGCAACATTTGTTGCCAAGACCGTGAGTTTTGTGCATGACTAGTAGCTTAAATGTGGTGTTTAAGTCTCTTTTTCTTATTCTGTACAGTCTATTTACAGCATGAAAGATATTAGAACACTATTGCATGACCCTTAAGCAGTACGTGCGGCATATCTAGAAATAATAACTAAATTGCATGACCCTAGGATCGTAGTCCGATTTTTGTTTCATTGTTTGCTTTTGTTTAAACTCTCTTTAACCTCTTATTCTATATATGTTATCTTTAAAAAATTTGCAACAAGAACCAACATTGACAAAGTAAAGGCCAACCTTATGGTTAGGCAAAAAGAGTGCCTAACCCCTTCTCTTTTCGTACCTTAGCCCTCGAAGCATCCGTAGCTTTTTCTAGCAACTCTATTAGGCACTGGTTTTCTAAAATTAAAAATCACAAGAGGGCTAAACTTGAAATGTCAATGGTTCTTGTTGTACACTTTTTGTCGATACTTGCATTTGTAATTGCATATTTGTGTGCTTGGTTCTCAAACCCCCGCTCCGCTTACTTGCTACCTTGGTCAATTTACTGTACCAGGGCTATGTTAGGGAAGCCAGCAAGCTTTCTGGCCACATGCTTCCATAAATGTGGCAAAAAGAGTTATTGCGTACCGTTTGACCATACTTTGCACCATTCCTAACATTGGGAGGTATATTCTTGACTTTATTCAGAAGGTACACCGAGTGAAGACCTACCAGCCTTTTCATGTGCATATAGATTCTTAGAACCCTTCTTTTAGGATAAATAAATCTTTTAGGGTTATGTGATTTTTTTTATGAATGTTTTTGTTTGTATAGTTAGCACCCCTTTTAGGGTTTGTGTTCGTCCTCCCGATCTGTCGTTGAGGGTGAGTTTTTTTGAGTTTAGACCTAGCTAAGGAGTCTTATGATTTACATGAGCCCTTTCAGTTTAGAGACCCAAGATAATAGCATCGAGAAAAGAAGAAGCTATACGCACTTGGGCTTGATCTTCAAGGGGAAGACTCAGACATATCGATCAGTTGAGATTGCCAATGGCAGACCTAGAACTAACCATGGCTGATATGATGAGGGCAATTTTGGAATTACAATGGACAGTTGAAGGAGTTAGTATTGCTGTAGTAAATTAAGCTAAGATCCAAACTCAATGTCAGGTTCATATCCAAGCTTTACAGACCCGGGTTGCAAACCCCAATGTGGTTGTTCCGAGCGACCTTGATGATGGTATAGCAGATAACATTTGGTATGAAAATGTGGGACCTGAAGGATCCCAGCCAATAGTTGTACAGCCTGTCCAGCCAGGAATCCCAAAAATTTTGGCCACTAAGAAGTCAATCATGTCTAATAAGGTCAACAAATTATAGAAGATTTTGAGGAAAGCACAAGGGTTAAGGACTACATGCTAGATGTCGAAGGACTGCTTATTCCCTGATGCTAAGTTGCCCGAGATGTTTAAAATTTAACAGGACCGAGGACCCAAGGATCCATTTGAGAATGTATCTGGGAACTTTGTCGCTGGTGGGTATCGATGACCAGTTAAAAGCCGAGCATTTCTAGCGGCCTTTGTCAGGAACCGCTCAGAAATGGTTTTTTCCTTTAGATGCTGCAAAGACGAGGACATGGGAGGACATTACCACCACATTTGTCAATCAGTACAACTATAACATCCAGCTCGATGTCACCACCTGGGAACTCGAGACAACCTGATAAGAGGCCAAAGAATTTTTTGTCGAGTTCTTGACCTGGTGGAGGGCTAAGGTAGCCAAAATGAAAAGCTGACCTACTAAGAAGGAGCAAGTAAGAATGGTGGTAAAGAACTTGTAGCCGTAGTTCCAAAAGTATCTGATCACACAACCGTTGATGACATTTGAGCAGGTTTTCGAGGGTACAGATAGAGGACAATCTACAGTTTGGAGATATTAAAAAGGGAGAACCGAGTCAAAGAATGGTTCAAAGCCATACATCAATAATCAGAGCAATGCCGCCAGTGCCGTAAGCTGAAGTTATGAAATGAACTTACTGAACCCTAACCCAAATTAGGCAAGCCCGTCTACTCAGCCTGTAGTCCAAAATCCACCCCAAAATCAAAAGAGAACCTTCACACGGCTCATTGTACCTTTGACATCCATTCTAAGTCATTTGATTGAGAGGAGTCTCCTAAAGCCTCTAGAGTTAACCCCACTTCCAAATCCTTTGCCACCTCAGTACAATCCTACCTAGTATTGCACCTTTCACTAGGGGTACGGTCTTCTAACTAACAATTACATGCAGTTTCGACATGAGATCCAAGATTTGATTGACAACAAAGTGATCCCTCCTCCCATTGCTATTCAAAAATCGAACATTACTACTAACCTTCTTCCTAATCATGCCAATCAGCAAAATGTGAACGCTATCGAGGGAGAATCAGAAGGTTATGATCCCACTAAGTTTATAGTTTTCATAACATAATCAAAATCGATTACAGATTTTCCATCCGGGCAGGAGGTGTTGTGGATTGATGACCTTATTCAGGAATTGATTGATAACGATTGTTTCAACTTATCGATTTTTATTGTCTGTGAAGAGGAAATCCCTCCCTCTATCGATGATGAGGAGGATGAAGAAGTTAAATGCCTATGGGAAGACTTGGCCCACCTCAAGGCATTAGATGATTTGAAAGAGGCTGAAATCGACATCAAGTGGCATGTCCTGATTGCCCCGAGTGATGAAACAACCTGGCACCGAGGGGTAACTTGGTATGGGAAAGTCAACTTGAGTTTTGAAACGAAAGGAACAGAGAAGACAGTATTAGAAGTAGGAGAGTCCTCTAAAGAGAAAGATAGAGAATCTTCAAAGGAAAAGGATATCGACAGTGAGAACAAGCAAGAAGAGAGTCAGCTAGTCAGTACAGAAGCCAAGAAGAAGAAGTAACAAAAAGAAGAAAATGCTCCCCAAATGAATTCATTAGGAACCACAAGTCTTGCGTTTAACCCTTCCATATACATTATTCCTCTCCATGAGCCAAAACCAAGGACACCTCTACCCGAGGGACCTTGCTTATGTTCTCTCACATGGGCTTATTAAGAGGAGAACGACATGTGGGAGTTGGAAGAGGTCGAGCAAGAATTCACAAATATAGAATACGATAAAGGAGAAGATGTGCTGGAATGGCACCCAATAGTCAAAGAACCAAGTGACCATGGAGGATCGTGGGAACCTTAGGGCCCTCCCCAACCATACTGTTACAAAAACCCGTTAGACAAAGCCTTACTGCCACAACTTTTTGAGCTGGAGGCCAAAATCAGTGAAGAGTCCGATTAGTTTTCGAAGAACATAATGGGAATTGAGGAAGACTTTTGGGGAAATGAAGAAGGCAATGAGGGGAATGATAACACGGATAACTTCTGGGCCTTCCAAGAGAAAGGATGCCTGGTGGCCGAGATTCGAGAGGTGGTTGACCAGTTTGAAGGACTATGGGAGCCCAAGGAGCAGATAGAGCATCTGATAAGGAGCGGGAGACATTTTAAACCCGCACAATTAGAGAAGGGGCAACCAAGTAGGGGCACAGAGGAATCAAGAAAGCAGGTAGAAAGAGTAGAAAGACAGAATAGTGAAGAGGAAGATGCAGTTCTGAAACAGCATAAGAAGACACTAGCTAATGTAAACATTTGGGGGTTACTCGTGGCATCTCACAAGCACCGACAGGCAGTCCTGAAAGCCTTGAAAAGCGTAGACATACCAATTGATGTCTCTCCAGACCAACTGGTTGGAATGCTCATACCCGAGAAATAGTGCAGTGTTATTGCCTTTAGTGACAGGGATTTTCCAACAAAAGGGCCATCCCACAATGAATCGTTGCATTTAATCATCAAATGTCTAGGAAAAGGGGTACTGATTGTTCTGGTCAACAACGGTTCTGCCCTCAACGTATACGCATTGCGAATTGCTTACTGCCTAGGATTGAAGACGCAAGACTTCAAGGCGAGTGCACAATGGGTATGAGCGTATGATAACACGCAAATAGATGTCTTGGGATTGGTGACTTTTGCTGTAACAATGGGATCTTTGGAAAGTAAAGTAGAGTTTCATGTCCTTTATGTGCTAGCATCATTCAATCTGCTACTAGGAAAGCCATGGTTGTACGACCCATTGATTAGAGCCGTTCTGTCCACCCTCCACCAAAATGTAAAACTGATCAAAGATGGAGTAACTATCACTATACCGGGAGAAACTAGCTTATCAACCCCACTCAGTGATGCTAGCCCACTTCTTGAGATCTAACACGAGGAGGAGGATTTCTTGTTAAATGTGTTTGATTTTGATGAAACCAAGGCTATACAAGTTCGATGAATGATGAGCGGAACTATGTGAATCTAATGGTTATATCCATGATGAAGAAAATGCCCTACTTTCTAGGCATGGAATTAGGTAAGCGTCTGCAAGGGATTTCAGAGCCAATCCTGGTGAACCATAATCGTCATGAATACGGACTGGGATATAAGCCAGAACTGGAAAAATCAAGCACAGGGAAGTGTGAGCCAATGCTGAAT
Organism: Heliamphora exappendiculata; assembly: GCA_034768845.1. Lineage (NCBI taxonomy): Eukaryota > Viridiplantae > Streptophyta > Magnoliopsida > Ericales > Sarraceniaceae > Heliamphora > Heliamphora exappendiculata. Next base: position 3,224 of record JAOTRH010134061.1, on the reverse strand, counting down.
GGTTGTTTCATCAAAGAAGGGGACGATTTCCCTTGCTGAGGGTTCCCCAAACCATGGATAAAAGAGAAGACCAACAAGAAATTGCCAGGGCTAGAGATCTTTTTTAGCTACCAACTATCTAACAGTGATGAAGAAGCCGAGATTTGGCCGATGGGTTTTTCTAGAAAGATGCAGACAGATTGGGCAGATCTTTGTGAAGAAGGAGATCTAGGGTCTTTCTTCAATGAAGAGATGGCCCAGGTGCGTATAGGAAATGGTGACGAAGACGAGGACGTGTTTATGTTGGAAGCTGACACGCCTGTGGATCACACCTCACTTATCATGGATGTAACAAAAATGAAAAAGATTCAGTCTGTTGAGTCTTTTATTACGCATGATGTAATAAGTGAGTTGGAGTCTATTGAATCTGTCTTTATTGAGTCGGTTAATGCTGAGTTCGTCAGGAATACATTTGTTTGCATCCCGGGCTCTTTCTGTTTTGAGTCTCAGGATATAACCTCTTTTGAAATCAATGAAATGAAATCAGACTTTGCTTACTTTGTTGTGTCTCAAATATTTTGTCTTAATTTTGAAGATTTTAATGAATTCGAAGAGGATATCTCCCAAGAATTAAAATTTTTAATCAAAAAGGAAGAAAAAATGAGAGCTAAGCCTATAATTGAAGAAACTGTTTTAATAAATCTTAATAATGAAAATAATCCACAAATGGTTCAAGTTGGTTCCACACTATCTTTAGAGGAACGTGAACAACTAATCTTTTTATTAAAGGAATTTAAAGATATTTTTACATGGTCCTACGAAGATATGCCTGGCATAGACCCCGACATTGTATAGCACCAAATCCCTTTGTACCTCGATGCCAAACCCGTTAAGAAAAAGATGAGAAGGATAAGGCCAGATTGGGCGCTCAAGATCAAGGAAGAAGTTACCAAATAGATAGACGCCAAATTCCTCATAGTCATAGAGTACCCAAAATGGGTCGCTAATATTGTTCCTGTACCAAAGAAGGATGGGAGGATCTGGGTATGTGTCGATTTCAGAGATCTCAATAGGGCTAGTCCAAAGGATGATTTCCCTCTCCCCCATATAGAGGTACTGGTAGACAACACTACAAAGAATGTGCTCTTGTCTTTTATGTACATATTTTTAGGGTATAACTAGATTTTAATGGCTCTAGAAAATCGAGAGGAGACTACCTTCACAACGCCTTAGGGTACCCACTATAATAGAGTCATGCCGTTAGAACTAAAGAACGCGGGAACAACCTACTAAAGGGATGCGACCACGTTGTTGCATGACATGATACATGAGGTAGAAGTATATGTGGATGACATGATCGTGAAATCTAAAACTAAGGAAGGACACGTTGCTGCACTAAGAAAATTCTTCGAGCGGATCAAAAGTACAGGATACACTTGAACCCTCAAAAGTATGCCATCAAAGTTACAGCAAGAACAATGCTCAGATTTATGATCACACAGCGAGGCATAGAGGTAGACCCATCAAAGATCAAGGTCATTCTTGAAATACCTCCCTCAAAGACTGAGAAGGATGTAAGGAGCTTCTTTGGAAAGGTTCAATTCATCAATTAATTCATCGCCAAGCTAATCACTACCTGTTATTTCGACTCTTGAAGAAAGGGACCAAGTTTTAGTGAGATTAGTAGTTTCAGGACACCTTCAAAGCAGTACAGAAGTATCTGCAAAACCCTCCAGTTTTGTCACCACCAGAACCTGGCAATCCTTTGATACTATACCTATCAGTGGCTGATTCAGCAATGGGTTGTATGCTTGCACAGGAAGACGAAGCCAAGGTAGAAAGAGTTGTCTACTACTTGAGGGACCCTAATTTGATAAAAGAATTAAAAAAAATTCTCATTTGTTTCTCAGGATTTAATAATGGGATAATTCAATCCACTAGTACTAATTCTCAAGGAACATAAACTTATTGGACCAAACTTTATCACATGAAAATGGAACCTCGATATTATTTTAGCTTCTGACGACTGTAGGTTTTTGTTGCATGACACCTGCCCTCCTGCTCCTCATAATGGATCCACCAAACAGGAGGTCCAGGCTTATGAGAAGTGGAAGAAGGCTGATCAGATGGCTAGCTGTTACATCTTGGCATCTATGTCGGATGTTCTGCAATGGCAGCATCAGTCTATGGCATCTACAACTGAGATCATGTTAAACCTTCCAAAAATGTTTGGTGATCAAGGACGGGCAGCAAGGTAGGTGACCATGAGGGCTTTCATGAACACAACCATGGCTGATGGTATACCTGTAAGGGACCACGTTTTGAAGATGATCAGTCTTCTTAACGAGCTGGAGGTCCTTAGAGTAGAAATCGATGCAAAATCCAAATCGTTATTGTGCTCCAGTCATGCCTGATTCATTTCAATAATTTTGGCTAAACTACACTATGAACAAACTAGATTTTTCTCTAGCAGAATTGTTGAAAGAACTACAGGCAGCGGAAGGTGTTATCCGCAAGCCAACCCATGCATTTGTTGCTGAAAAGGCTTCTACTTCTAAGCCAAGAGGTGGCAAGAAGAAGAAGAAAGGGCAGCAATAGGAAAATGCAAGGAAGGTTAGCAAGGCTAAGCCATCACTTACCAAGGTGAAGGTAAAGGCACCTAAGGGCAAGTGCTATTTTTTTTAGAAGTCGGGACACTAGAAGAGGGACTGTCCTGACCGGAAGAACAAGCAAGTTGCAGGTGTTGCCTTTTCTCTAGTAGTTGAGTCATGTTTAGTGGTTGTATCTACAGAAACCTGGTGTGTAGATACGGAAGCCACTAATCATGTCTGGAATTCTTTGCAGGGGTTTCAGGTAACCAGGCAACTTAGAGAGGGCAAGGTCTACCTTCATATGGGGAATAACTCCCAGGTGTCTGTTGTTGCAGTGGGAGAAGTAGTTCTTTATTTTAGTAAAAATAAATATTTAATTTTGAAGAACATTTTATAAGTATCCCAAATCAGGCGAAACTTAGTTTCAATTTTCTGCTTGGGGGATGATGGATATTTTGTTCCTTTTAATAAGCTTTCATGTACTATTATGGTTGAAAAATAATTTATCTGTCGTGGTACATTGAAAAATGCTCTTTATATTTTACACCATGTTACTTCTACTCATAAAAATAATGAAGTGAATAATTTACATGTTTTACCACTTAAAAGGAAAGTTTTCTCCTTGAACCAAACGTTACTTTGGCATCTTCGTTT
>JAOTRH010134040.1:0-14128 GCA_034768845.1 Heliamphora exappendiculata | reverse complement strand
CCAGCCGATCAGAACGAAGCTCGGGCTTTAAGAAGGAAGTCAGCAAGGTTCTGGGTCTCTAGTTCGGGGGATCTGTATAAGAAGTCCTTTATTGGGCCCTACCTCTTCTGTGTGCACCCGAACAAAATCCAAGACCTCTTGTTCGAAATACATGAAGGAATTTGTGGCAGTCATATTGGGGGGTGATCATTGGCTCATTGAGCAATCTCTGAGGGTTACTGGTGGCCCTACATGCAGAAGGACGCAGAGCAGTACGTCCAAAAGTGTGACAAATGCCAGAGGTTCAGCCCAGATATACACATCCCAGCCAGAGACCTATCCCCACTTAAAAGTCCTTGGCCTTTTATCCAGTGGGGGTATGATATAGTTGGCCCCTTCCCAAAGGCCACAGGCAACAGGAAATACCTCATTGTTGCCACGAACTACTTCACTAAATGGGTGGAGGCTAAGCACTTGGCCAATATCAGGGACGTTGATGTAAAGAGGTTCACGTGAAAGAACATCATCACCCGGTTTGGTATCCCCTGAGCAATTATCTCCGACAACGGTACTCAGTTTGATAGCTCTTTATTTAAGAATTTTTTTTCAGAGCTTGGGATTAAGAATTACTTCTCCACCCTAGCATACCCTCAAAGCAATGGACAAGCTGAAGTCACCAACAAGACTATCATTGACGGACTCAAGAAGAGACTGGATGCTACTAAAGGAAGATGGGTCGAAGAACTGCCCCCAGTTCTGTGGGATTATCGAACTACTCCAAGGAGGTCCACGGGTGAAACCCCCTTTTCCTTAGCCTATGGGGTAGAGGCGGTTATACCACTAAAGGTCAGATTACCGACAATCCAAACAGAGGCCAGTACTCCCGGAGCCAATGATAAGGCACTGGGCTTGGACCTTGAGTTAGCCGAAGAGCGTAAGGCGTTGGCCGCCATTAAATTGGCAGCCTACCAACAAATCCTTACCAAAGGGTACAATAAGAGGGTGAAATACCGAGAGTTCGGCATAGGGGATTTGGTACTGAGAAAAGTGCTCGGCCACATGAAAGACCTTGTCCAGGGGAAGTTGGGTCCGAACTGGGAGGGTCCGTACAAAGTGACCTCGAAAGGTGGCACCGGGGCATACCACCTTGAAGACATGAATGAGAAGGCAGTCCCCAGGCCATGGAACGCTAACAATCTCCTCAAGTTTTACTTTTAATCTTTTAGTTTCTTGTAATCTTTCATTATTTACAATAAAACGCCGCTGTTCGGCATAAGCTTTTCCTTCACTTTTAAAGTTTTTATCAATTTGACATTCCTGACAAAAACTTGGGGGGCATATCCTGAGTACGGCAAGCACGGTTAACTGCGTCAGCAGCCCAAGTTTAAAGTTGGCCAAGTTTGACGTTTATCCGATAAGCACAGTTAACTGTGTCAGTAGCCCAAGTTCGAAGTTGGTCAAGTTCGACGTTTATCCGAACTACTTAAGCCCTCAGTATGGACGTTAATCCCATACTTAGGATGAGTAAGCCTCAAAAGGCTAAGTTTGAAGTTTACCTGAACTACCAATTTTCTTAGTATGAATGTTAATCCCATACTTAGGATAAATGAGCCTAAAAAGGCTATGTTCGAAGTTTACCCGAACTACCTGTTCCCTTAGTATGGATGTTAATCCCATACTTAGGATGAATGAGCCTAAAAAGGCCAAGTTCGACGTTTATCCGAACTATTTAAGCCCTCAGTATGGACGTTAATCCCATACTTAGGATGAGTAAGCCTCAAAAGGCTAGTTCGAAGTTTACCCGAACTACCTATTCCCTTAGTATGGATGTTAATCCCATACTTATGATGAATGAGCCTTAAAAGGCTAAGTTCAAAATTTATCCGAACCACCTATTCCCTTAGTATGAATGTTAATCACATACTTAGGATGAATGAGCCTAAAAAGGTCAAATTTGACGAACTGCTTAATCCCTTAGTATGGACGTTTATCCCATACTTAGGATGTTCAAGCCTAAAATGGTTGAGTTTGAAGTTCATCTGAACTCGTGTAACACTTTGTATGGATGTTAACCTTATACTTAGGATGTTTAAAGCATATATAGACTTAGTTCGAAGAATACCCGAACTAGTTTATTCCCTAGCATGGATAACGATTCCGCACTTCAGAAAATTAAGCTTAAAAAGCTAAGTGTGAAAAAATGACCGAATTGCTTGGGCTATCGGAAACAGTGCAAGAATGAAGACTGAAACAAGTTAAAAAAGAGTTTATCATTAAAAAAGAGGGGCTGAAACCCTCAAAGCTACAAGCAGGGGCCTCTAGGGCAAAACAAAGGATAAATATTGCAAAGAAACCCTTAAGGTGCGGCCAGGAAGTCCTCAGTGGTCGCCACTGGAGTTCCCACCTCTTCAGTGGCGGACGGAGTGATCTGTGGCACATCGGTAGGTATCGCATCATCGGTCGCAATGGCCTGGGGTTCCTCAGCCTCGTCTTCCACCTCCTCCTCGGATTTCTTGCTTGGAAGGGGGACATCTGCGTACAATGGAGAGGATGCCTCAACCCCAGTAGCCTTGAGAGCAGCATCCCAAGAAAAGCCAAAAATGATGTCCTGAAGACCAGGAATCTGTGACTTATAGTCCTCCGTAGCTTCAGCAACCCCAGCCGAATACGCCTGCGATGCCTCCTCCTTGGCTTTGACTAGCGCGAGCTCGGCTTCCCCCAGCTGAACCACGATATTGGCAAGGGAAGCCTTTTTCACCTTCAGCTGACCCTTCAGAGTAGCCGCTTGAATTTCAAGCTCAGAGACCCTTGCCCGAGCAGCATCAGCAACTTTGGCTCTCTCCTGAAGACTTCCTTCGAGCTTCCCTATCTGCTGGAGATATTTGGCGTTGGCCTGGCAGAGTTTAGTCAGTTCGGCCTCCTACGCCACAGCACACTCCACTATCACCATCAGACGTTGAAGGCTCTGCGAGAGAGAAGAATGTTAGTAGAGAAGAAAGCAGCAAAAGGAAAGCATGAAAACTAAAAAAAGGAATAATACCTGGATGGAATACCGAACTGACGATTTCACAAGTTTCTCTTGTGAAAACTTGCGGGCCTCTTCCATATCAGAAGGAAGAAGCAGGCCTTGCTCAGCCTGAAGGAGGTGTCCGAGGATGCCGCTTTGTCTTCAACCGTTATAAGGCTACCCCCTTTGTAAGCTTTGGGGTCCATGGCTCGAGTCCTTCTTCGGCCCCCACAACCTGCCCCCACAACCTGCTTTCCATTGGCCCTGGCCCTCTCTTTCTCTTTCCCTTTCTCTCTCTCTCTGTCCCTTTCCCAGTAGCTTTCCCCACGTTTTTCAGCTTCTTCGGAGCTGGAGCTACAACAGTCTCCGTCGAGGTAGGCACCATCAGTTTGGCGGGGAGCTCTGCTGCTGGTGAACGGCGCACCTCCTCCCCTTGCTTAGCAGCCGCAATCGTTGTAGTCCTCCTCTTGGGGCCACCAAGCGTGAGGAAAGATGAGAGGTTGGTGGTAGGAGCTTTTCTCTTGGCTATCTTTTCAATACGCATAAGCTTTGAGGTGTCAAGTGAAGAAGAAGAAGAAGAAGAAAACGAAGAAATAGAAATTGTGTAGCCTGGTGATGAAGGACCCGGCTCTTCAACGAAGAAGGAAGGCTGGGCAATTGTCACCTGTCTTTCGTCTCGGGTGAAGGGTAGAACAATCGCTTCTAGAACTTCAACAGGTGCAGAAGCTTCGGCAGTAATCCGAACTCCAAAGGTGTTTAGTCTGATGAAACTCCGGTAAGTAGGGATATACTTCAGAAGGATGTGGGCAGCTCTCCCGAGGCCCCGTTGCTCGGGAAGACCTTTGTACTCCCAAATTTTCTTCAAGTCTTCAAGATGTACACCTATGACAGAGTATGGACCGGACTCCTCCTTCCACTATGGCTACGAGTGGAAGGGGGAGCTTCTCCCAATTCCCTTCTCGGGAATCACCAGGGTTAGCTAAGGTGATGTCAACGTCGTCTGGAACGTGGTACCGACGCCGGAACTCACGCATTGCCATCGGCGTCGATACCAGTTTTCTCAGTTTGCCCATTTTCAGAGAGAGAAAAAAATAGAAAAGAGGGAGGAGAAAAAAATAGAAGGCGAAGGCAAACTAGCCTCAAAGCGACAAAAAGAGCAGCGAAAAGGGAAGAGGGTGCTTACTAGCTTCTGGAAACAATGCTCAATCGCCAGTTTTTGGAAAAGCACTTCGCCGGAATCTGGGAGTGAGTTCACCGGAAATCGCAGAGGGAGGGGCGTACAAGAAGTGTGAAACGATAAAAAGAAAAGAAATGGCGACACTCTAAGCTTTTATACCCGTCGTTTGAAACGACAAGCACATTTAATGTGTCGTACGTTGAAACGACGCGAATAATCATTAAATGGCTGTCCCCGTCTCCATGCGCCACTCATGACGTGCCACGTCAGCACCTCAAGACTCGAGGCCAGCCGTAACCATTCATGACGGGATGTCAAGGGGTTGGCCACCTAACCATCACACGGAGGCCCGATCAGGGCCCTCCGAACAAATCCAGCACCCCTTGGGACTCCAGTTACTTAGCACATGTACCGAATAGTACAGCCGGACATACACAATACAAAGGACTAACGACCGAGCAAATAATCAAAACTCTGGCTCTTCACCGAGCATATCAACCGAGCCAGAACCAGAGCTGGGGGCAGTTGAGGGTGGACAAAAGTATCGGGCCTAAGGCCCAAACCAAACAATTGGGACCCAAGACCCAAAAAGGAAGACCAGCCTGAAACGAACTTGCCCAAGTGCTCGAAGATGCCCGGACCCACTATTGTTCGAGCCCTACTAGTCTGGCCCACCCTAAATAGGGTCAGCCCGGACCAAGGAAACCCCATGTCGGCCCCTCAATAGGAAAGATATCTCAACAAGATACCTTCCCTAATACGATTTTGGTCAGATGAAAAGGATAAAAGCAAATCAGAATCAAATTACATCAAGACAGGAAACAAATCCTAACTGGTAGGAGGCACAATCCTAAGAGGATTCAGCCTCCACCAGTCTTGATCCATATATAAAGAGAGGCACCCTTACACCACCAGGTAGGCAATTCTTAACTCTAAAACTCTTGCTTAAAAATCTCTCAGAGAGATATCTAACTTGAGCGTCGGAGTGCCTCCCGGCCATAACCGGCCGGTAGGCGCTAACGGTATTCTTGGTGGTTGCAGGTGTTCGGCGGCGAAGTAAGGAGCATCCAGTGAGTTTAGAAGACAAAGAGTCCGATCCATACTCTGTTTGGGGCCATCAATATTGGGCCAGTTCATCTGGTCCTGGTTGTGCTGAACAAGTGCAAACAGTTTGTGCCGCGCACAAAAATATTAAACCAATATAATTGGTTCGGTTCTCTAGTTAAGAGTTGTTTAAACCGACCCAATCCGAAACCCGAAAGATAATATATAAATCACATATAACTATTATTTATATTATTTGTGCCCTTAGTTATAATTAACAATGTGTAAATTAAAAATAAAAATAGTGAAATTTAAGCTGCTCATCTTAGGATCTTATGCAAAAAATTAAGCCGCTTATAGAATAAGGCATATATTATTACTTTAGAGTATTTTATTAAGAAAAATATTTGATTTAATTGAACAACAATTTCAACCTAAACTAACCCAAGTTTATTTGGGTTGGGTTGAGTTTGTTTTAAAGTATAGATGGTTCGATTCTGAATTCAATATTTTAGAACCGACTTTGTTTGATCCGGTTCTGGGTTAAGTTCCTAATCGATCCAGACCAAACCATGTCCACCTCTACCTGGAAAGGGTTTAAGATATTTTTAGATCATTTCCACATGAATTCTTTTCGAATCCTTCACCCGATTCTTTCTCGTATTTGATCACTCTCATCTCTTATTCTTATTGTTTAAATTTTAATCAAACACCAAAAAATACAAGTAAAAAAATAATTTTTACAAAATTGTTTTACATGTAAAATATTTTTTATAGTAAAATATTTTACGTCGAAACAAACGGAACCTAAATTACTAACAATTCGTCAAAAATAATTGGACAGCCATTTTTCTTTTTTTTTTGTCAAATTCGGATACATTTCATCGTACATCTATTTTTTCAAAATTAACCATCAACGTAGTTTTCTTTCTTCTTTTTTTTTTAATGAAATTAGTGCAACCAATACTTAAATCTCAAAAAGAATTATGAAAAGTTTAAAAATAGTTTAAAACGAATGGAATTCATCAAACTCACTTACAAATAAATTTTATTGTCAGTGATAAATTTCAATGTTGGTCAGATTTAACCACAGCATGAATTTATGTAATTTAATTGATAACTGGATTGAGTTTTTAAGATATCTCCAAAAAAAAAAAAGAAGAGAACTAATAACAACTATAGATGAGTACTTGTGAGAATAAATTAAAATTGATTTCTCCTATTGATTTCAAGTGTTGTAAGGATAAAATGGGAAGTACATTTTGGGAGGGATCCACTAATTGAATGTAAGGATAAAAATGTCCTAAAATAATTTATAAGACTTTATACCTAACAAAATTAAAAGTTGAGGGAAGTGTCCTCTAAATTATTGAGTATTCTCAGAATATTATATAGGCGCCGCGTAATACTTTTAGTCAGTAAATAATTGTAACTCACATTATGTGGGTCAACTCTTGTCTTCTTATTACTGAGCAAAGATAAATCGCCATATTCTTATTGTTAGACTATGAGCCGCTATTTCTCTCGAAATCAGTTGATATTGGAGAGCGTGAATTATGTCTTTTATGGTATTTGGTCTCGCATCTGCAGGTTGCAGCTCTTTGTAGGGAGTGATATAGTGGAATCTACAAACAATCTCTTCTCACAACAACGCTCTCGCGATTCGAATTCATGACTTCCTAACTCTGATGCTAATTGTTGGACGCGTAACCCATGCTATGTGAATAACCTCTTGTCTTCTGATCACTCAATAAAGATGAATCACCACATTCTTGTTGTCAAACCATGAGCCGCCATTCCTCTCGAAACCAATTGGTGTTAGGAGAGTGTGAATTAAGTCTTTTATGGCATTCGACATCGCACCCGCAGATTGTAACTCTTTGTAGAAAGCAGTATAGTGGAATTGACCAACAATCTCCCCTTACAATGACGCTTTCACGATTCGAACCCATGATCTCTTAGCTCTGATACTATTTGTCGAACCATGACTGATTATTTCCATGAAAATTAATTAGCGTTAGGAGAACGCGACTCAAGTCTTTTACAACATTCGATATTACGTCCGCAGGCTGTAGCTCTTTGCATGGAACGACATTGTGAAATTCAATAACAATTCCTATTATATAATTTATCGCTACGATATTAGATAAGAGTACCACGTAAAATTGTCACGTGATTATATAATTATTGCTTGAAAACTAGTTTTAGATTTAAAACAAATCGGGTGGATGGACCCAACTAATGATAGCAGTTGAAAAATGGTGATCATCGCTCCCATAATTAAGAAAGAAAAATAATGATTTTTTTGAATAAATACGTATAAAGTATACAGATAAATTTATCTATATATTTATTTATGCAGGATGGATAAATTTATCTATATATTTTATACGTATTTTAAAAATACATAAATAAATTTATCTGTTATAAAATCTATTAAATTTCACGCGTTAAAATTGAATTTCAAAATAAACTAATCATGTTTAAATTGACCTGTGCTGTCCATAATCAAAATAAACGAATCATGTTTAAATATATTCATTTTAAATTCAAAAAGTCTAACTTGACCTGTGCTGTCCATAATCGAACTGAGAGAAGCGTTGCCCAATCAAACAATCATGTTTTTTTGGACTCACAAACAGGCATTGAAGAGCATCATTTTATGCAGGAAAGTGCACCGTTTGGTTGATTGACTGAGGAGAAATTCACTTAAAAGTTTATTTTTTTATTTTTTTATTTTTTATATTTTTAGTTTAAAAGTTAAATTAAATTTAAAATAAATTTTTTGATAACTTAATTTTTAAATTAATTTTTAAAAAACTAGTTGTTTTGCTAAAATTAAAATTAGTTGTTTTGATAAAAAATTAACTTTTTTATTTTTTGTTCAAAATGAACAATTTTATCCAATTATATATTTGATATTAATAATTATATATAATTAATAGTTATAGTAAATAAGTTATGAATAAGCGATATTATTGTATTTTAAAAGTAGTAAAAATTTAAATAAAATATTACGAGAATTTAAATTTTAATTTAATTTTTTAACTTTTTAGTTTTTTTACCAAATGAATAACTTTAACTTTTTACGTTTTTAACCGAAAAGTCAAAAGTTAAAATTGCCAATCAGTGCGTTATTCTTTTTTTTTTCTTCTTAATTGTATTATATTTTATATAAAAATCTTTACTCCAATTCGTCCACATGAGAAACACCAACAAATATAACAATTTGAATAAATAATAAAAAATAAATTATTATCCCAAACAAGGATGTTAAAAAAATTGGAAGAACTGTTAGGTCGATTCACACCAAAAGATTTGGTTTGTTATTTTTAATGAATGGTTTGATTTTGATTTCAAATAATTAAGAATTATTTCTCAACCTTTTGGTTTGTTATTTTTAATGAATGGTTTGATTTTGATTTCAAATAATTAAGAATTATTTCTCATAGTTTGGTTCACGGATTAAACTTTAAAAAATAATACAAAACTGAACTGATTTATTATCTATTAATACTATTTATATTATGTAGTATATATAAAGAAAAACTTTAAAATACTATTTATTTTATTTTATATCTTCTCTTTTTTCGGTTCTTCTATTTTATTATGTAATTTTTTATTTTTTCTAATAACATCGTAATATTATATAATTCATAAACTATTAGTAATAAATAAAAAGTAATAAAATATAATTCATAATTTATAAAAATAGAAATCTCTCTTTGTAAGAATATAAAATAAGTAATAAAATAAAATATAAAATCAAATAATATAAATAAAAAATAAAGATTTTTAATAGAAAATAAATAAATATATGCATAATTTTTTTAATATAAAATAGACAACAAATATTTACGCCTAAAAACCGCAGTTTCAAATCGAAATCAAATCGTTATTTATTATTTCGGTTGTAGTTCTTAAACTCTTAAAATCGTTCAAAATAATTTAGTTATTGATTTCGATCAAAATTAAATTAAATTAAATCGTCAACACCCTATCCCAAACAGAGACTTAATTTCCAAGCCCAATAGCTTGGCAAATGATTAGAAATGATTAGTTCTGGGTTAGGATGATCCACCTAACCCAGTTTGAGTTTGAAATTATGGAAAGCGAATGTTGAAATTTCCATTTCTTTGGATCCAAAAAATATTCACGGACCGCCACGAAAGAGCAGGTGTCTCATATATTTTGACTATAGAATTCTTCGTGTTTAAAAATATTTTTTAATATAATTAAATTATTAAATTTATTTTAAATAATAATTTAAAATACATAAAATTTAAAAACAAACATATATTGAAAAATCAATTCAATCACAAACTTTCACTACTAATTCAAAAAAATAAAATAAAATAACTAAAACAATAGTGTATAAAATTATATTGAAAAATCCTTTTAAATATAGGTAATTTGCTAGTTGACATATATGTTAAGTTTGACATCATTTTTTTTTTGTCTAATATAGGTTTATATACAATTTAATCTTTAATACCTAAATTCATGCATATTGTAAATTAAAATGTATATAATTTAAGTTCTTCACTATGCATCAATGTACTGTACAAAGATCTTAAGCATACAAATACCATTCAATATTAAAATATGTTAAATAATCTTTCTTATATGATAATTACCAAAAAAAAAATCTTTCTTATACGATTTCAATAAAATAAAAACATTTAGAAAATAATTTTAATTTAAATAATATTAAATTATTTCGGTGGTATTAAGGTTTTTGTCTATAAATAAGAACTTTCAAAATAGAAATAATATATATATATAAACAAGACTTTAGTTTTTTATTTTTATTTTATTAATTTCTTATCAATTAAGTAGAATTTAAAAAATTATCTTTATATTTTGAAAAGTAAATTTACTTTCTATAAAAATTGATTTGATCATTTATTAAAAATATGTATATTTTTGGTTAAAAGAAAAGATTTGTAAGGATGAAAATAAAAAAGAATAGTTTCAAAAATATAAAATAATTAAAGAAAAAAAGATAAAAGAGAGTAAATTTTTTAACAACTAATCTTGATGTAGAATTTTTGAGTCAAATATATCTCAACCTCAAAAGAAGGAGAGAACATATTTTTTAAAAATCAATCTTGATCATAAAAATTATACTAAAATATATTTTAATCATTTAATAAAATTAATGTCATGTCGGATATTTTTGAAAACCTCACCTATTTTATTATATAGATAATCGCATAATTATTTAGGACTCACTATTAAACGTAAGATTTTATGTAATTGTGTGATTGTCAAAAAAACACGGCCACAAATTGGCCGTATTCCTTCTGTGGCGATTGAAGCATTTTTAAGGCCTTAGGCAAAAATAAATAGTGAGGCCTGATTTTTATATAGTAATTTTTTAACAAAAACTATTGTTTTAAAGGCAAAGTTACTAATTAAATCTTTATACTCCAGTTTGTTAATAATAAATTTATTTACATCACTGCTTAGTAGTGAATTAATTTTTCAACTCTCTCATTTTTTACATTTAGTAAATTTATTTTAAAAAATTTAGTTAACATATCTATAAATGAAATAGATACAATTTATAATAAAACAACATGATTAATAACAGTTACTTGAATCAAATAACTCAACAATCATAACATTCACAATCAAAATAATATTAATCAATAGATCATGAAGTATTTTGTTTTCAAATATGTAGAAATTAAAGTATAATACATATAATTTTTCAAATATAATAAAAATATTTTGTTATGATTTGAAAAATTAGATTGATTTTGAATTTTATTATGTTTTAATCTCTCTTTTTATTTTATCTAATATATTTATAATTTCTCTATAATAATAAATAAAATTCTTGTCTTAAAAAAATACCTCACTTATCTAGTAATTAAGCCATCTATCTGTTCCTTTCTGCAGCTAATAATCGCTCCTTTGGATCCTAAGAGAAAACTAGGTTGGCCGGACCCGTGCAATGATCTCTGAGGAAAATGATGATCATGGATGGCCCTAAACTCATTTTGATGAGACACCAAAAAAGTCAAATTGCCTAGAAAGTCAGTACAGAATGATGTGGTAAGTCTTCATTTAATCATTTTATTAAAGTTAGAAAAGAGAGAGAGAGAGAGAGAGTATATTAAAGTTAATAATTTTTTATTTTTTATTTTAATTTTAATTATAAATTATAAATTTTTATGAATATTTATATCTTTTGTTATAATTTATAATTATTTTTTTATTTTATCTACAAGTTATAATTTTTATTAAAAATTTATAACTTATACTACATACTATAATTTATAAACTATTAATTTTAACAATACCAAATACTATCATTATTATACTTAAGAATTCATCATGGGTATTTGTTGGGTAGAAATTATAACAAAATTAACTATTCAAAAAAAATTTAAAAAATTATGAATAAAAATTCACATAAGTCGATTTAGTTTGATTTGGTACTAAATTTAAGATTAAACTAATTTTAATCAGTTTTAACTTTTTAGACTCAAAATCAAATTAGTCATTTAGCAGAATCAAACCAAACTAATAAAATTCGGATAGGTTTGGTTTGAAAACACGATTAGGTTCTACGTATTTTAAAAATTACTCTTCATGCATAAAAAAATATTGTTATATATAAGTATCAAAATTCGAGCACATGATAAATAAAAATTAGCACTCAGTATAATAAAAGCTTGAATAAAAGCTTAAAATAATTATTCGGTAATCTATTTAGTAAAATAAATAACAAATAATTAACAAAAAATTCACATAAATAAATAACACATGAAAAATAAATAACAATTGATATTAATTATCTAATCTAATGACTTTTTTTTTCTTTTTTAATTTTTAAAGTTAGAAAAAAAAATTATTCTTTATATATGAGTCTCATAATAATTATATATGCAATATAATTGCTAATATTTTTTTTTTTATTTTTTATACATGTATATAGATTAATCGGGTCTATACGATTTAGTTCTCGGGTTTGCTTCAATTAATCATAAACTAATCTAATAACCAAACCAATATCGATTAGCTTTTTTTAAGATCCAAAACTAAACTAATTATTTTTAATAATTAAACTAAGCCAATTTACAGAAGTTGAATTAGTTCAATTTTTAAGTTTCATGGGCTTCTTGTACAACTCTAGTTCTAACAATGGATATGGATGGCCAAGGGACGGGCGGAAAGAGATGCAATGTTCCATCTTTTCTTAGTATTTTATCAAAAGGGAATTCGAAATATTAGAGGGATTTTTGTCAAGAGAATGATATGTGAGAGTAAGAGAGAATATGGTATAAGTGGAAAAATATTTGAAGAATGATTAAAATAAAAAAAATAGAAAATAAAGATTAAAAGTGAAAAATAAAAGACAAAGATAATATTCTTTTATTCTAAATTATATATATATATATATATATATAATTGGAGGTGGAATCAGGTGGAGAAAGCAAATTTTATTTTTATTTTACTTTTTCTAAACATAAAAAACTAGTAAAAAGAGAGATGCGGGGTGGGGTAAGAGAGGAAAAATTATCATCTTGAATAATGAACCATTGTTGTAACTTGTTAAGTATATGTCTTGTATTCTGTGAATTCATAAAATTAGTATTTTATTTACATGTATTTGGACTAAACTAGAGTCATGGATCCGCAAAAAGTCTAATACGTATAAAGTTTTATAATTATATGGGGCTAAAGTTTTAGTGTTTGCTTATAAATAGAACTCTATAATTCTAATTATTTGTGTGGAGAGTTGATTCAAAAGTGATAGAAATCTAAGGAGAGATAAAAAAATATCGTGGGTACGAGAATAACTCTTGAGTGGAAAAACGATATTTGTTTTAGGGCTCGAGTTATGAGAGTTGAGTTTTGGGGTATTTTTAATCTCGAGATTATGCTGAACCACGTAAATTCTCGTGTGATATATTGTTTGGTGTGTGCATGGATGTGCTTTCATTCACATTCAGAGATTGACGTTCAAATCCCAACAAGTGATATCAGAGCCAACGATTGAATATTCAAAATCGTGGTGGAAGATCTGAGCACATGTATTATTTTTTATTTTGGTTCGTACAAATCAAAAATATTTTTTGCACAAAAAAAAATATGAGGATGGCAGTGCTGTTAACATTTTCTAACTAAATCGTTTGCATTGTGAAAGTGGAAAGTCTTGTGGAACATAATCAAAGATTGCTAATAATAAGTAATTATGTGCACATGATTAGGAAATACTCAAAGGTTGTTTATTTAGTGTGGCAAGAGCATGAAATCAATAGTTTAAAATTTTTTTTTGTTATATTAAATCGTGTATGTAATAGAAAAATTCAAGAGGGAGGTGTATTTTATGGTTTTTGAGCGCTGCATATTCATTGGTATGGTCAGAATTTTAAGATTTTGAATAATCTAATGAGATTGGACAGATCGACATAGATTGGGAATAATCGAACGAGAACAAAGGTGATCAGAAGCGATCAGGTTTGATTGCAGGTGATCAGTGAGAATTAATGTCACGCTACAAACACCAAGGTCACGCGAAAGCCCACCAAAATACCGTTTGAAAGAATAAGATTTGCAGTTGGAACCATCAACTCAAAAATATACATCATTTGGATAAAATTCTCCATAGTTCATCTCTCATAAGTTGTAAACATGCATTTTCATACAAGAATAAATATATCGCTTCAAGGCGTACAAAACCAGCCTTCTGAAACAGGTGTTACATGTGTAAGTACATGTCAAGACAGAAAAAGTACAGCTAGTCTTCCGCCACCACAGGAATCTAGGTCAATTCCTCGTGCTCACCTGAAAAAGTTTTACAGTAAAATCCCACACCGTGAACCGAAACCCAATAGAACATAGATAATAAAACTGTAAAGCAGGCTATGCAATTACACACACACGGGCTCAACCACAGGAGCCAA
>JAOTRH010134029.1:0-14129 GCA_034768845.1 Heliamphora exappendiculata | reverse complement strand
CACCACCCCAAACCCATCGCCACCCAAAATTACTGCGCACCGCTTCCACCACCACCCAAAACCACTGCGGAGAAAGAAGAAAGCGAGAGAGCATAGGGACATAGAGAGAAAGAGAGAGGGTAGAGAGGAGAGAGAGAGAGAGAGAGAGATAGCAGAGACAGAGAGACGTCTGGGGCGGCGGTGTCATGCAGCGTGGGGGTCGACGGTAAAAATGGGGGACGACGATGACTTGCGGCGTGCAACGATGGCGTGCGGCGATGGCTCATTGCTCTCTTTTTCTCTAATATATATATATATATTACAGAGATAATTGGGGTTTACGCGGCCCCGATGCCCCATATAAAACTGGGATTTACGTCGTATGCTATTGCTGCCACTGTCATCCCTTTCTCTCTTCTCTCTCTCTCTGCCCTCTCTCTCTCCTTTTGCTCTCTCATTTTTCTGCGATGGTTTTGGATGGCGGTGGAGGTGGTGCGCAGTGGTTTTGGGTGGTGGTGGGTTTGGGGCGGTGATTTTGGGTGGCGGTGGTTTGAAGGAGGATGGTGGGTTTGGGCAATTGTTTTGAAGGTGATTTTAATGGTGATTTTGGAGTGGGGTAGTAATTTTCGTTAAGTTCAACAAAAAATTTAATAGTTTGATTAATTTTATGCAAAAAAAAAATCTCGGGTGATGTTAGTGATATTTTTAAAACTACATGGAATGTTTTTATTTTTGTCAAAAACCTCATGTGTGGTTAGTGTAATTTACCCTATATTTTTCTTTTTTAATATATAAAAATAACTAATATACAAAAATTTAGAATTATTTTTTCTCAAATTTGCATATTCTTCAAGTTTAATTTATTAAAAATTATTAAATATATACACATTTTTTCGTGGTACGTTTTGAAATATTTCACTCGATCGAAATTTCACTGAATTCAAAAAAAAAAATTTCTATTTTAAATTTTATCAAGGATTTAAGGTCGTGATTGGCAATTTAGTTTCATGGGCTTTTTAGTTAAAAATGCTAAAAAGTTAAGATTATCTGTTTGATAAAAAAGAAAAAGTTAAAAAGTTAAAAGTCAAATCAAAACACAAAATTTTAAAATATTTTATTCAAACTTTTACTATTTTTAAAATACAATATTATCCTTTATTCATAACTTGTTTACTAACACTACCAACTATATATAATTATTAATATTAACTATATAGAAGAGTAAAAATATTCATTTTGAACAAAAATAAAAAATTTAACTTTTTATCCAAACAATCAACTTCAAAAAAGTTAGCTTAAAAGTTAAGTTACCAAATAATTTACTTTGAACCTAATTTAAATTTTTGACTAAAAATATAAAAAAATAAAAATAAAATAACTTTTAAATTAGTTTCCAATCGAATCTTCAATGATTTCCTATATATGGAAAGAATGTGGTAATGTTTGGAATAATTGTATATTTATTTATTTTATTTTAAATAAAAAAATTATCATTTAGTCAAATTACTATATATTTTGAATTTTTTTATCAAGACAAGTTGGATAAGTATTTTTTTTATCAAAATACAAAAAAGTCTTAAAAGATAAAAATAAGCAAAAATAAGTCAATAAATTAAATTTTATATTGCTTATTTTTATTTTTAATGAACTTTTTTTTATTTTTTGGATAAAATTTTTATTTTTTTTATTTATCTTATCGAGATTATTCAAAAAGATAAACAAATTTAGTTTTAAAAAATGAAAAAAAATTCAAAAAAATTTAAAAAAACATAAATTAACCCAAGCATGCCATTATTTTCCGAACAAAGAACTGCTATTGTTGCCGAAACAATATACATATATAAATTGCTAACTAAACGTCATTGAATTATGAGTAGTGACTAAATAATGCATAAATATTTGTACGGAGTGTGTTAATATTTATAAAATAAAAAATATATTTAAGTTATATTGTTAAAATTAATCTTATTAAAATTAATAAAAAAATAAAGTAAGCTATAATAATTAAACGTCAAATTTATATTTGCTTATTTTTAGTTTTGGTAATGTTCGAGATTTTTGTTTTTTAAAAATTATAATGAAATAATAGATATGGATTAAATAATTTAAAAATAAGTCAAATTATATTTATCCCAAAAGAGGGATTTTAACATAAGGGTATTATTATTGTGCAGTTATAATAAGTTAGAATTTTTATAGTTTAAAACTATTACAATCATATATATTTACATTCCACCTAACATCAAAATTTATATAAATTTAACGTAAATAGGTTGTTATAATAATAATTTTGAAGTACTAAAGTCTTGGCAACTTTAGATTTTTGACTTTTTGAATAAGAACGCTAATAAGCCAAAATTGTCCATTTGACAAAAAAATAAAAAAGTTAAAATTTTTAAAAGTCAAATTAAAATATAAATTTTTATCACTTTTAAAATACAATAATATTATTTATTCATATCTTATTTATACTAATTAATTACATATAAATATTAATATTAAACATATAAAAGAGTAAAATTATTTATTTTGAACAAAAAATAAAAATAATTTAACTTTTTACCTAAATAATTAATTTCAAAAAAATTAGCTAAAAAACAAAGTTTTCAAACAACTCATTTTAAATCTAATTTACCTTTTTAACTAAAATTACAAAAAAAAAATCAAAAAATTTAACTTTTAAACAAGTTTTTAATCCAGACCTAATAATTGTTTCAAAATAAAAAAATAATATTAAGTGAAATAAAAGCACATGATTTCGGAATATAATTACTATACATTAATAACAAATCTATTACTTAAATGTATAAATCCTATATAATAATGTATAATTATGACAAAACTGAATTACGAAATTTCAAACTGACTTAATAATTGCTCTAAAAATAATCACAGCAGACCTACCACCACCTAATCCCCCACACACACACACACTAGTATCTTTACTATTTACGTTTTATTTTTATTTAAAAATATATTAATAAATACTTTGAGTTGAATAGCATTAATACATTTGCGTTGAATACGTTAGAGATAAAAATAATTTATTTTGAATGCATCAAATATTTTTATTTATCAAAAATTTTATTTTAACTTCACTTAATTTTTAAAATTTCGTTTCGAAACTGCAACCCAAAATTAAAGATCGAATGATTTAGAAAATAATATTTTCACTTTATTTTTTTATAAATACATTCTAAAATTTATATTTTTGTGCGCATTGAAAGATATGTCTTATTTGCTGACGACAAATTTTAAGTTGTAGGTATAAAAAAAAGTGCGAGAATATAAATTTCATGATTTAACTTACCCTTACCCAAAAACACAATTTATTATATATAAGAGGTGGTGAAATTCAATTAGGATTCTGTTAGTTAAGAATGACTCAATTTAAATTCCAATAGGATAAGAGAACAAGAAGCCTAAACCAAGTGAAGTAGGAAGAATACTTGATAAGATTGAACATCATTAAGTGGGAAAGAATTACCCAATCAACATATTAATTTGTTTTGAAGATAGAGTATTTTTTTATTAATAAAAGAGTAAAAAACCTAAATACATTACAAATTTAATATAAAAATCAATTAAAAAGATACATCGAATGCAACAAAATACATACTCAAATGAGAGATAAAACAATTGAGGCAAGAGCTTTAATTCAAAAATGATTCCTATCCATTGAAGACCCTTCTTACAGTAATGGTGTTTGGCGTTACTAAAACTAATAGTTTATATTGAGTAATTCACATGATGGCAATAAATAAGAAAAGATAAAGTCAGCAACAAGAGGCAACATAAGAAAATTTACACAACTTCGGTGCAATATATCTTTCAAAGATTTTAACTGCCTAAAAGATAATATAGTCTTCCTCTCTTCATTTTGTAAATGTATAACCCGTTGTGTGTTAGAAGGTGTGGAAAAAATCAAGTGAGATGTGTGTGTTGTGAGTGAAAGGCAGAGAGGTTGAGAGAGTTCCTCCTCCATTGTATTTTTTTTTATATTGATATAGTGAAGTTCCTTCTCTCCTATTGACGTAGGCCGAGTTTGGCCGAACTACGTAATTTCGGTATTTCTTGTGTTCGTGTTTGTATTTCTGGATCTTTCTAACACTCTAACAACTTATAGATTTAACTTGTAATAGAAATTGTGAGTATTTGATAAAAATTGTAATTTATAGTTAAAATAGAAAGAAAAATAATTATATATTATAGCAGAAGTTGTGAGTAAAAAAATTTATAACTAATAGTTAAAATTAATAACATAAAGTTAAAAATTATTAGCAATAGTTTTACCAAACACCCCATATATAAACAGAAATAATGCAAAGCGGCAAAACTATAAACTTAGTAATTTAATATTTGCATTTTGTCTTTTTTGAAACTTTCATTTAACTAACTTGAGCAGTCAAGTGCTTTTCGATTGAAAATCTTGACCTAGCAACACTAATTATGCATATTTTGCAACAAGAGAGACACAAAGAGAAGGCAAAGATGTACGAAGCGCGTTGCTTTGCTAAGAAAATTGTAAGAAATTGAATGTGTATTTTTTTTAAGAAATCTTGTCGTTGCGTTGGTTTGCTAATTTTGGATTATTTTTATGTTTTTTTTTTCATTTTTAATAAAAAAAAATTTTAAACTTGGCTCCATGATACATATTTTAAAAAAATAAGATTCGATTAAACGATAAAAAAGTAAAAAAAAAACAAACAAATAAAGTAAATATATCCAACCAAACATTTGATTAAGGCCTCGTTTGTTTTCTTACTTCAAATTGGCTCGTTTAGTTTTTTACTTTAAATTGATTTATTATTTTTTTGATTTAAAATCACAAAAACCTGGTAGATTTGTTTGGCAATGCAGTCTTATTATCTTTTGGCTTTTAATATTTTAGTCCTTTTACTCTTTAGCTAAAGTGATTTAATATACTTTTAAAAGATATCATACTTTTTATTATACGTATTTATTTTTTATAAAAAAACATATTTTTAAATCCTATAGTTAATATTTAACAAATAAAATTTATATTGAATATAAATTTATGCATATATATATATATATATACTAGCAACGGAAACACATGCGATGCGTGTGTAATTTGATTTATGCAAAAAACAAAAATTTTAAAATTATTGTGATATATACAATAAAATTTATCATATTATCCATTTATTTTTAAAAAATAAAAGAGAAAAAAAATAGTTACATAACTACATTTTTGAAATTTAAAATTTTAAAAAATAATAAAGACAATTTCAAGATAAAAAAATTCAATTGACTTCAAAAATGTTCCCTTTATAATAGTATGGATATATAATTTTAAGTCGCGACTTACTGACTTATTATCTTATTGCTAAAAATCACTCAAAACCAAATAAGCATTTTAACCTTTAAATGGCACCCTAATTATACAAAATGAGTTTTTATTTATTTAAGTTGCAATTATTTTATTTTATTTTTAACTTATTTTTTAGGGTAAGGTAAGCTACAAAAGGAGGCCAATTGTCTAACGAAATAATGACAAAGACACTTTGGCTCCAACGTGGAAATGTTAAAAATATTAATATTATTGTAAATAAATATCAACGTAACCTCAATTCTTGTTTAGACAAAATAATAATAATAATATAATAATTATTATACATATTTAAATTTTTAGAAAGAAAGCAAACACAAAAGAGGGGTTGAAGTAAGTCCAATGAGTAGTAGGACATAATTGCAATTTTGTAACAAAAATAACTTGAATGTATTTTTATATCAAAATTTATATGTATAATTTGGTAAAATTTTCAAATATTATCAATTTATACTACAAGTTATAATCACTATAATTTCAACGACAATATATAAATAATTAAAATTAATACTATCAAACACTATCTGGCCATGTTTGTTTTGAAGGAAATGATTATGAGATATTTAGTATCCCCTCGTTAATAATTCTAGGATAATATATCTAATACATTGTTAATTCATCTTTTTATCCATTCTCATGTTTAGTTATTTCATGGAATACTAAAAATTATAATATCTAATTTTTTGTTTGCAAACTAGAAAATAAGTCTTACAGTTATGCATAAATGACAATAATACGTTACACAATTGTAATTAAATTAACATGAACCAAAGTAAAAAGTAAATAATTTTTAAAATAGAAAAACATATAGAAAATAGTTTTTAAAGAAACAAGAAAAATAAATAGTTTTTAAAATAAAATAAAAGCAAAAAATAGTTTAAAAAATAAATAAGCGGTTTAAAAAAAATATATATAAAAAACTGTTTAAAAATAATACAAAAATAAAACAGATTTTTTTCAATAAAAGAAAAATACAAAGAAAGAAAGTTTCTTAAAAAAAACAGTTTTAAAATAAAACATATATAAAAAAAAGTTTTAAAAATAATTTAAAAACAGTTTTTAAAATAATTAAAAAACATACTTTAAAATAAGAAATAATAAAAAACATTTAAAAATAATAATAAATAGATTTCTTTAAAAAAACAACAAACAGTTTTTTTTAAAAAAATGATAAACTGTTTTTTATAAATAAAAAATAAATTATTTTTTAAAAACTAATAATAATAAACTTTTTTCTAATTAAAATATATATAATATTATTCTAAGAAAATAATAATAAAATTTTTTTTGACATTTGAGCATAGATTGAATTGTTAATTCCATTCCTCTCCTATGATAGGATTATTCCATATTTATAGGATTCACAATACACCCGGGATAATGTATCTAATCTTATTTGTTACAACCAAACATTAAATACAAAATTGTTAATTCAATTCCCATGTTTGTATCCCACAAAATAAGCATGCCCTCTATGTTTACTACTGAGGATTGGATCCCAAGTAATTGTGTGGTATTTAAAAAACTAGAGGTGTTCGTTATATTTAAAATTATGAATTTATAGATTATAATAAAAAAGATATAATTATAACTTTAAGTAAATTTTGTAAATATTTATTAAAATTATAAGCTTATAGCTTAAATCATGGGACTTGTTTTTATTGATTTAGAATAAGAAACTATAAATAAAAAATCATAAACACAGTTATTTATTTATTTTTTTGAATTGATTGTTAAATTATAAGTTAAAAGTCATAATTTAAATAGAAACAAATAGAACCTTATTACATCCGGTTCATAGGGCATTGGACAAGTTTTTGTTTCACATCTCTAAAAAGCATTTTTTTTTTTTGTTAACAAAAACATCAACTTTCAAGCTAATGTGTTTGACATATATAAAAATTTATTAACTTTTTTTAACTTTTTTTTATTAGACATTTGAGTAAAAATTTTAAAAAATAAAACATATACTTCAACAAATTATTCCAAACAACCTTATTGTTTTCTCTTTTAAAAAAATTTAAAGCCATGTTTGGATGCAGATTATTAAGGAAGATATAACTATTTAAAAATAATCTCATATATATCCTTGCATGTTTGGAAACCAATTTTAAAAAAATAAAAAATAAAAAATTAGTGAACAGTCTAATTTATAGGTCGTTTATTATTTTTCATCAAGTACAATATTTCTTAACGAGTAAGGTCCATTCTCATAAAAATCTTAGGGTACAACGTCTTCTACTGATGTGTATATGATTTTTTGGAACAAATATACTTTATGTATACATAAATTTATTTGTCTTTTTGTAAACGGATATAAAGATCATTGGTAAATTTACATATCTTATTGTAAGTACGTATAAAGAATAGAGATAAATTTATCTGTATCTTTTCAAAACATATATAAAAAATATAAATAAATTTATCTATTTTTTATTAAAAACGCGTATGTGTTATAAGGGTGCTATGGGTAATCGGGTGTATTTTTACCGGTTAGATCTCCGTAGATCTGACTTTGTATCAAAATAGATTTTTGGGTTTAAAATCGCTTTTTCGTCGATTTTGTGGATAGAATTGGGTATCGGGAGTTTCTTTTGAGATCTTGGTGTTAAGTCTAGTCGTGAGGATGTTCACGGGTGTTGTTTCGGTGTTCGGAAGTGTCGATTCAAGGCCTGAAGGGTTAAAGCCGTAGCTCGGAATCGTTTTTTCGTCTAGGTTCAGTCGACTGAACCATGGGGTTCAGTTGACTGAAGTTTGGTTTTGGGGTTCGGCCGACGGAACCTAAGGGTTCAGTCGACTGAACCGTGTGTGTGACACATTTGGTAGTTTCCAGTAGAGTGTTCGGTCAACTGGGGGCTTAGGTTCGGTCGACTGAACCTGGTAGCCTCGTTTTGATGATTTTGCTTGGGTTTTGGTTTTCGATTGACGTACAACGGTATTCAATTGATTGATTTATGAGAATTAGTCAATTCAAATACCTGTGGATTCTTTTGGATGTCGTGTTGGTGATTGGCCTTCCTCTAGTAGAATTATGGGGTTCTATTGATTGAAATCATGGAGAGGGGAGTTAGTTGTTCCTCGGTTCAGTTGGCATTGTGATTTCGGGGATCATGTGGTGACCTGGGTGTTTTTATGATGTCATCTTCGAGTGTGACGTGCATGATTAGTTTAGAATTTGTGACACAATGGTGTGAGTGCTAGTTATGTGCGCGATGTGTGGGTTCGCAATTTGGCCTATGGTTGGGTACAGGTGAAACCTAGCTCTTTCTGTGCTTGCTAACTTGGTCACTTAGCAAGTTTCATAGTCTATATAGTGCACTAATCCAATCCATTTTTAAAAAAAAAATTAAACATAATTTTTGAGTGCCCACGTCACTAAGTAATTCAGGCCATATTTGGAATAATTACTTGTTTACTTATTTTGTTTAGTTTATTTTGATTTTTAGTAAAAAAATTTAATTGTTTAGTCGAATTATTATACTTTTTGACTTCTATAATTAAAACGTTCAAAAAAAATAATTTTTCTAATCAAAATATTAAAAAAAGTTTAGAAAAGACAAAAATCAACAAAATAAGTCAATAAGCTAAATTTAATACTACTATTTTTAGTTATTTTTTTTTATCTTTTTATCAAATATTTTTACTTTTCGATTTATTTAATCAAGACATTTGGAAAAATAAAAATATTTAGTCAAAATATAAAAAAAATCACAAAAAAAATAAATAAAATTTCTATAATTTAGGCCAAATAGGGCCTATCTGTTATTCCTTCAAAGAGGGGGGCTAAAAAACTTTATTATCACTTTTGCCCTTGCAAATGTTTTAGGTCATGCTAATCGTGTTTTATTAAGTGGTAGATAATAATTTAATGAAAATAATTTTTTTAATATTAATATATTTTTAAAAATAAAATTTATTACTTTTATAAATATTAATATATTTTTTATATATATATATCTATTTATTTTTTATTTTTTATTTACAGCTCATTAAAATATGAATAGTATAACCCAATGTTTTAACACGTTTTTCTTTGAAAAGAAAATTGTACGACGTCCACTAAAAATATAGTGGGAATCTTCTTTTTCTTTTTCTTTTTCTTTTTCTTTTTCTTTTTGCTAAAGCAGCCATTTATGCCGAGTATCAAATCCTTCTTTGTTCAATGAATCTTTCCGATAAACCCGTCGCTGTTCTGATTTTTGGGCCCCTCCTTTCTCTCTCTAATGTCTATTTCGCGATCGTTAAGTAGGGCCAAGGGGGGTTGTTGATAGGTTGGGTTACTTGGGTTGACTGTAACTCATCAGATTATATGTATTTTATTTTAAATTTTGTTATTCACAACTCATTCCGATCTTTTGGACTTCAACTTGTTTATTTTAATTTTTTTTTTGTTGAATTCGTTCTAATTTTAAATTAATTATAATATTTTTTTAATTTAAAAAATATGTATAATAAATTTAAATTCAAAAAATTATTAATTTATCAATTAAATTACACACAGACTAAATTACAAAATTTTTATATAAAAATATTAAAGTAATAATCAACTTAATCTTATAATAAATGCAAAAGTCTATAAAATTTAATATTTATTGATCGAATTAAATTCGACGGGTGATTACACTTAATGACCCGTAACCCAATCATCACTCGAGATTTTTTTAAAAAAAAACTCATCACCCGATCACATCATAATCAAAACTATTTATTATCTTATTAATTAAATTAAATTGGACAATTTGATGGAATTAGTTCAATCCATAGACACCTTTACCTCTACCTTTAGGTATTAAATATTCCTGTTGGATGAATCTTTCAAGGGAAAGATGCAATACACAAATCAACCCCCTTGAAAGATGCAATATACAAATCAACCCCCAATCCAATTGTAAAATTACAACTTTTGTCTCTACATAGTAGTTTAAAGCAACTTTTCAACTAAATAATTTTTTTACTTATTTATCATAAAATTAATTAAATAAAAAAATTGACTTTAATTAAAGTTACCAAATGAAATCTTAGTTCCGGATGAAATAATGATTTATCTGTTCATCTTATATTATATTTTTTTTATACTTTTCTTAGAATTTTTTAATTTTCTAATTTCTCTAATCGAAACGTATTAAAAAGTAAAAAATTTTAATTAAAAAACACAAAATACAAAATTTATAAAAATAAACTAAAACAATTCAAAAACCAAATTTGTCTTTGGTGAACTTCTTTTATTATTTTGGTTATTTCTTTAATTTATCTCATCAATCAAATTTTAAAAAGTAAAAAGAAAAATTTATTACCAAAATAGATAAAGAATAAAATAAATTAAAACAGATATTTTTATTCCATCCAAGGCCTTATGTTTTTATGTGCCGTGGTTCACATTTACCTCGTTCCATCTAAAAGAAGTGGTAGTCTAAAAGTGAAATCAACTTAATTGACAACTTTGAGTGATAACTTTATTATATTCTATCTTTTAGAAATTAGTTTGTTAAAATAAATTGAGATGAAGCACATGCCTTTACTAATCACTCATAATGATAAGAGTAATTATTCGGCGCACTTAAAATAATATGTTATAATTTCATTAGGTACTTTTACTTAATATTTTTGTTACAAATTTTACGATAAAAATATAATAATTTATCTTTACTAAGTGTCAAAAAATAACCTACATAATGTTAATTGCGACTATTTATTTATTAAGAGCAGTTATGAAAAATTGCCTATATGACATCCGAAAAGTACTTAATGATTTTCCTAGCAATCGTGCTATGGTACAAATAACGGATCATCTACTCAAATATTGACAAATACAAAAGTTGAGACTCTTCTCGGTAAAAAAGTTCTGCTATTAAACTCTTATAAAAAAAAATCTCAATTCTTGTATCTGTTTATGAGTGAATTAATAATTAATTGTCGGTGTAAATAAAACTTTTGTTTACCTAATCACAATCATAATCATAAACAAGTCCATCAAGAAATTATGTATATTGTATTTGGAAATACGTGAGATATTATGTATATTGTATTTGGAAATACGTGAGATTCAAGTAGTGAATCTGAATCATGTATCATGATCTTATTAATAAGGCTCATGTTCATGAGTGATGGTTAATAGGGTAGTGGGATACAAGTTTTTTAAATATAAATATAATTTTAGAGATTGAGTATATCACTTTTACAGATATTAATATATTTTATACAAATATCTATACATTATAAATCGATTATCAAACGCGACAAATATTTTGACAGGCAATAAGAAACACAGCACAATTTAAGTTTAGATTAAGCTTAGATTCTTTTGTTTAAAGTTTTAAAAAGTCTGGTTCTATTTGTTTGGCAATTTGAATTTTTAGTTTTTTGTTTATTAAGTTTTAGTCATTTTATCTTTTCATTTATTAATCAAAACTACCTTTATACATTTTTAAAATATTATAAATTTTATTATACAACAAATGTTTTTATTAAGAAATATATTTTTAGAGCTTACTCGTTGAGATATATCAAACAAAATATATTTTAAATATAAAATTATGTAAAAATATAAAAATATAAAATTATGTGAAAATAGAAAGAATCATTTTATTATTATCTCTTTTTTTTTTTGGCTTGAAAGACACATCGATCGTTTATTACTTTATAACCCAAATTGCATTGAATCAATGCAGCACGTTTATTGGATATACATTCTCTTGACTTGCACGTCTTTCCTTCCACTTAGGCTTCATTTAGAAAAGGGTTTAAAATTTTGTTATTTACTTAAACCAAAATCAAAAAATTTTAAAAATTTCATTTGAAAATTGAAATACTTTTATCCTTTTTACTTTTTTACATAAAATAATCTTATATATTTTTACAAAAATATCATAATTTTTATTATACATGTCTTTTTTTTTTAATAAAATTTATATTTTTAAAATTCACTCATCAAAATGTATTAAACAAGATTTACAATTAATATAAATTTATATAATTTTTTGTTTTTAAAATTCTAATAATTTTTTCTAACTTAAAACTCTTTTGATTTTAAGCCAATTTTTTTTGATTTATTGCCTATTAGTTTGAAGTCACCCCTATAATTCACTTAAACAAGCTTTTTACTGATTTAACTTTAAATAATTTTAAGTAAAAAATTTAACTTAAACCTAAATTACAAAATGAGCCCTTAATTTCTAAAGCCAACTTTGGAATTTCTGTTCAAAAACCTGTGTTTGGTGAGATCTTGGAGAAATGGTTATGAGAGTAATTATTTGGTAATGTCGGAATACTATGTCATTATTAACATAGAGAAAAATATTTTGAGAGTAACAATGTGAGTTTATTTTTATTAGGTAAATAAAAAATAATGGTTATTCACTTAATATTCATTAGTATTTTTATTTATCGAAAACACTAATGTGTCATTGCCTATATAATATTTCGAAAGTATTTTATAATTTGCTGATTTTGTACGTTCTCATTAAAAGCTTATAAAAATATATAATATAAATATATTTTTAAAAGTAAAGCTTATTACATTTACAAGAAAAAAAGTCTTAGTGCACAGATTTTAACCTGTATTTATTATTTTTACTGCTAAGAATATGTTTTATATTTATTTTTTTTAAAACTGTTCTTACCGATAATAATCAGTAATATATGATTAATTATGCCTTTTAAATATGTGCTCGTAATGGAATTGCTAAGAATTCTCATTAGATTTGCCTTAAAAGAATTGGTCAGATTATTTACTTTTAAGTGCTTAATTTAGAAAGTGGTTAAAAAGATAGATGAAATCTTAAAAACATTAAAGCTCAATTTGTTTAGAGGTAAAATATTTTATAATAAAAAATATTTTTTTATATAAATTAATTTTATTAAAATACTTAAACCGATTGTTTGGCATTTGATTAACACTTGAAAAGACTCTTAAAAAATTAATAAAAAATAAAATGCTTGACGACAACGACATATGGTAATTGGGTTTGCTCAAATTAATAGTTTTTATATTATAATTTGTAATAAAAATTATAAATATTTAATAATTATAATAGTTTGTGGATGAAATTAGTTATTAATAGAAGAAAAAATAATTCTAATTAATATTAAAAATTGTAAATATTTAAAAATAATTATAATTTATTATTAAAATTAATAATAAAAAACTAAAAACTATTCATATTAGTTTTGCCAAACATTGTTCTCAAAGACCACGTAATTTGTGCTCCTCCGTCTTTAGAATGGATGGGATTTCTTCTTCTTAATGGGCAAATTGTTAGTTAATTTCGGATTACTACATAGGTAATATTATTAAATATTTTTAATAAATAAATTATTACAACACTTGTTATGTGATTTACTTTTTATCTTTTAATCATTCAATAAAAATATATTATTATATTCTTTTTATAAAATTAATCAACTTAAATAATGAACAATTTTTTTAATATTAAGGGTGATAATGTAGTAGAGAATTTTTAATAATTTCACTATAAACTCTTAATATCACTAAAAATTATTTAAAATTAATTGTATATTTTGAACTATATATATGTATATACATATATATATATATATTTTATGACGACGAATAAAAGACCTCAAGACAGAGTTCTTTGGATCAGCTCTTAAAGCGTAAATTTTTGAATACCTGCAAATCACAAGTATCAATTAAAATAAAGTAAGAGAAAAAATTAAAATTAAAATTAAAAAATAAAAAACAAATAAATAAAAAATAACTGTAAGACAAATGTCATATATGTAGGATAAATGTGAATAACAATTATTTTCATACATAATATAGAAATCGTACTACCGT
>JAOTRH010134028.1:0-45841 GCA_034768845.1 Heliamphora exappendiculata | reverse complement strand
ATTTTGATTGCATACAAAAACGGACAACTCTTTAGATTGCCGCGTAGATGTCATTTTCACACTTGTACTCCCTTGTTATATAGATGAATTCCAATGCAGATTCCAAGAAATTGTCTTTCCATTCCCATAGAAAATCTTTCCGTAGAACCAAACACTACCTAGCTATACGTTCAAATTACATAGGATAGCTGACAGAATCATACAGAACGCAGTAAGTAGTAAACAACCAACATTCTCCATACCTTCATAAGGTGTATCGACTGCGCATCTAGGGCTCCTAAAATTCAAGCCACACACTGTTGACCTCTTGGAATTGGCACTAATAGAACTGGACGAGAAACAAAAATTTTTGAGGAGAAAAATAAATGCATAAAAAATCTAAAACATAATAAAATTAGCACGATAGAGAACCCACTAATATTCGCGTTTGGATACATATTCAAAGGTATGAAGTTAAATAAACCCAAAGAGATAAAAACGATATTAATAAGAATAAGCAGGAATTTTATCAACTTTAAGTGGTTTTACCCGTTCATACGTACAAGTCGTTTATTAAATGTGCATAATGTGTGTTTCAGAGAGAGAGAGAGAGAGAGAGAGAGAGAGAATAGGTGCTTACAGTTTTTGGCCGAGGAAAGGAGAGGATAGGCTAGGGCTTGAGAGCAGAACAGCTGCGGCCATAATTTACTTCTTCTTTTTCTTTTTCTTTTTTGTTTTCAATTTCACAGCGAATTGTGCCCTAAATCTTTTCGAATGAACCCTGGTAGAGAGAGAGAGAGAGAGAGAGAGACTCCCCCAGATCCCGGTTTCTCAATAGCCAACAATAAGCTGAGAGCGCTCTTTCTCCGCTAGGATACACAGCAAAGTGTTCTAGAAATATGAAAACTGAAAATTGAGTAAAGCCACAAATATTCTTATTTTGGGATAATTGTATATTTATTTATTTTATTTTATTTATTTTTATTTTTTATATAAATAAGTATCATGTTGAATTTGTTTAAATACTTCATAAAATTCGCTTGTTATGTCATTTGAAGTGCATAAAGTTATTTTTTTTAAAGATAATTGATTTATTAATATTTTGGACTTATACCTTTGTCGCTTCGATTTGGATTGTCACAATTTCTTTTAGTTGTTACAAAATTCGTGCTTGAATACCCATTTTTTTTAGAAAAAAAATATTGATGAAGGTTTTCTTTTTTAAATAAAAATAGGCAAGGTATCCAACCATGTAAAAAAAAAATTGAAGCCGCAACTTGATTTTTGTGAAAAATCAAAAAAAACAAAAATAAGCCACGAATATTCGTAACTATTAAAATAGAATTCGAGAGTTAAAATACAAAAAGAAAATATGTTAGGAATCCTTTTCATCCAACTGTTAGAATGGCTTCTACTTTATCAAATTCGTTTTTTATCGTAAATTTTTTAAAAATAACAAATACAAAACGTGAGATTAAAATGAATCCATACAAAAGAAAACAAGAAAACAAAATTCTATGTAGATGAAAAAGAAAAATCCTACATGTCATGCAATGTAGTTTTCGTATCTAACATGCAGCATTCATCGTTTGAACAAAAACAAAATAAAACATGCGAAAAAGAATCAAGAATCCTATCAAAACGAAAGATAAAGTCCTAAAAGGGATATGATATATAATTTTCTAGTCTAACATGCTGTGTATAGAAATCAAATAGAAGCTAAAAAGAGTTCTAGAGCATGATTTTCATTATTGGACTAACAGAAAGCTCACGGCCATAGCAATCAGAGGTTGTGGCTATTATACTATACAAACTAGACACCACGTTGTGGTGACTAAAGGTCGTGACCGTTACAAGTATATAACATTTTATTACGTCCGTTGCAACCAGAGGTCACAGCCATTACATACAGCCAAATACAAGTCACGACTGTATCAACCAGAGGTTGCGATGGTGATAACCAAAATCAACATAATGATTTTCATAGTGTACAGTGTGTGAATGTGCATGAATATACAGAAAAGCATAATTTACAGATTAAACAAAACATAGTTGACATACTATTGTTCACAAATTCACATATATCTATACATTTATTAGAGTTCTACTATATTTTACAATCTAAAGGAATATATACCTGCTAAACATGAATGTATAGATAAATAACTAAAGAAAACTAAAATAAGTAAACAATAACCCTAATTGTAATGACCCCCGAGAGAGAAGAAATAGGGGCTTTAGAAGTGTCATGATACCCTACGATTACCTGAAATGACTGAAAACCCACGAGTGTCTCCTCAAATATCGTGAGTCGGGATCGGCTAGCTAGTTGTACACCAAAGATCCTCCAAACGTGAATGGAATCTTGAACTCGACTCGGGAGATGAATGTGATCTCGAAAAGTGGGTATGGGGTCGAAGAGTATATTTGGCGAGCATAAGTTTCGGCAAATTATTGGCGTTAAAAAAATGTTCTACTTTTCTTGCTAAAAATGGCGCCTATTTATAGGCATTGGGGCAACAGAGATCTCCTTTGGCACACTGCCAACTGTGCAGAATAGAAGATTCTATGCAAAGGACGCAGCCGTGAACATTGAACATCGCTGCTATAAGAAAAAAGAATAAACCATGACGGCCATGACATTCAAAGATCACGACCGTTGGTGAGATCAAAGCACCATGACGGCTGTGACGTCTAAAGGTTACGGCCGGTTCTGAGATCGAAGAATCATGACAGCTATGAGGAACAAAGTTCATGCCTAGTTGCCGGTTCAAATTACCAAAACGGTAATGAAGTTTTTGAAGGATGAGGTGTTTTCTTAGGTTTTGAGTCGAGTTTTGGTTCCATTATTGCTTGGAAGTATCCTTTAGTGTAGTTCCATATATCTTCATCATTGAAGAACATTCGTGAGGTGCCTAAAATATGTCTTGATCACATTGAGGTGTCTACAATACTTGCTCTCCAATTTAGTACAAAGTTTTCGTCGAATCACTTTCATTTGATGACTTTTTGAAGAGTGACATTCCTATGATACAACTGAATCGTACTGTTTGTCAAGTCTCTCATCTCTTCCCACGCCTCTTTGTTCATCTCTTCGACTTTTCAAACTTATTTTTTGAGAGATTTGATCAATCCTTCATGTGTTAAAATATTCTTTGCCATTTTCTATCATAAAGTGAAATCGTTGTAACCGTTAAAGTGCTCAATTACGAAACTTAAGCTTTATACTGCCATTAACTTTGTGTATGATAATCAACCACAATATAAACTCATTGAACTACCAAACATGTGCAATCAACTCAAATCATCTAACCAATCCCGATCTCACTCACAACTCAAATCGTCTCTGATTATACCTAATCAATCCTATTTGCTTTTGATTTGGTCTAATAAATCTCAATTTATGCCGATCTATCCAATCTAATCAAACAATGCAGAATTTAAAACAATCATCAGTTCCAATGAATCCACATCACTAAACAATATAACAAAATAATTTCGAACTATCGATACCAAAGCTACTAACCACACTGGACCTAAACCCAAAAATCAAGATTCTAAATTCGTGCGTTCAACTAACTTTTAATCATGCACAAATCAGTTTCCAAAAAAGAATTACTAAAACTGTTTCTAAAAGAGAATTTCCAAAATAGTTTTCACAATATTGTTCATTATGAATGGATCTCGTTAACTTTTTTTTTTTTGCTTACTGCTTGATTCACTGAATCCACAAGTTTTTTTTTTACATTTCCCAAAAATAATATTTTGATTTGTGTTGAATGAGTCCAAAACTATATCGGTGCTCTAATCTCCTACCTTGGTTTTGACTCGTCAACCATTGGTTCTGATATCATATAATGGGATTTAATCATCAATCTTCAAACCCAATCGAAGCAAATATCTACGCACAAAAAGTAGAAAAACAATCAACATGAATAATGTTCAACCTACATCGGCTTATGTCCACGAGCGAGAAAGAAAAATTCTATTACGTCGTATGTGAAATACTATAGCTGACTTCTTTATCTCTACTAGCTATCCTATTTAATTTTCTCTTATACCCTAGAGCTTCTACAAGTGCTAAGCACACCTGAACGATACGTAAAAGTGTTGATTTTATTCCTTAAACTACACTATGTTAAGTCTCGGGAATATGTTTAATAAATTATTTTATAATGTTTTTGTCAACAGCATCATCAGGAGTGATTTAGAGGAGAAAATGATGTAAAAAGGGACAAAGGGACAAAAGTGGATTTTTGAAGAAGTTGCGCCGAACAGATGAATCTAGCGTACGGATGAATTTGGCCCAATAAGAATCGTGTCTAGATGGCGTCCGGGCAGAAAAGTTTTCTGTGACAATTACGTCCTGACGGGCGTCCAAAAAAAATAGTACCGAAAGAATTGCGTCCGGATGGAAGTTACCAGCGTCCAGACGGAACATAAAAGCGTCCGGATGCAATGTCGGGTGTCCAGACGGGACGCGCAAATTGAGTTTCACCTGGGGACTGTGATCGTGGTAGAAACCTCACCTATAAATAGGTGGGTAGAGTTAAGAATTATTTATTCTTGGATTTTTAGAAGACGAGAGATTGAGGGAAGCTAGGAGGGTAATCTGGAAGGCTTGAGATGTAACACCCTGCTCCTGCAAGGCACCAAACCTGTACATGGGATGTGATCCCACCGCAGACCGGTGGCCAAAGAGAAAGACAAGGGATAAAGATATTAGGAGACCAAACAAGAACTTCTAAGCAACCACAATACCTTAATGTCAAAAGATGTATACATGAGTCACTAGGGATTCGCTATCTCAAGGGCATACATTACTTTTAAAACATCAAAAACTTCAAGGGTCTTAAACATAAGGCTTTGCCAAAACTAAAAACCTAAACAAAAGAAAACTGAAACAAAATAATTCCTAACACCAGAACCAAAACTACTCGATGCCACCAGTGGTGGACCAACTCCTAGTCATTTCTGGTATCTGCAACCATAGAGGTTACAAGAGAGCGCACTTAGCATTATCATGAACGGAAAAGACAGTTACTTAGTTAATAATAACTTAAAATTCTTTCTAAAGATACTTCATCACATTTTTCATTAAAATATAGAAACTGATGCATTTGCTTGAATATGAAAATATCACTAATTATCCAGAACCTTCTCAGTATTGCAAACATAAATATGTTCCTGGCTTAACCGCTACAAATTTAAAATGCATGATCACTTTCTCAAATCTAGACTCAAAACCCCAACAATGTCTAAGTAGTCGTCAACCTCACGACTAGGAATTCCGACGGTACCGTAACCTCAATTTGCAATGCACGGATAGCAACATGATGGAATGAGGGCTACTCTCCACCAAGCACGAGTGATATGTGTTAAAACCTGGGAGTCAACCCAAAAGCCTTAAAGGCAAAAACCCCCGTTTAACGGGAAACCCCCTATAGGGACAAATAAAAAATCCATAGTTGGGTAACCTCCACTAACGGGATATATAGAGCCGAAAACCCTTGTAACTTGGCACTTTAGAACAACCACACAACATTAACCATACTTTCACAGTAATATCATATTAGCTCAGAATATCATGGATAGTACACTTGAATTAAAAACATCATGGCTTTGAAAACAACAGGTTCATGCGATCGTCAAGCTAGTCATAGTTCAAAACATGCGCTTCAAAGCATTTTTAAGCATCATTTACATAAACTAAAGTTTAAGATAGTAGCTAAGCACTCTCATCTTGTATTATATGCGTATGAACTGAGCCTCCCCCGAAAATCTAAGCAGGACCCCCGAATTTTACAACCTCCGGGCCTAACAAGCAAAACACGACTCTACCGTTAACACGAAATCCTCTCCCTTTAGCATGTGAAACTAAAACGATTTTGATCATGGAATATTTTCTTGATTTTTGAGACCATGGTTACTTTCATTTTAGGTTTGAGGGACATTACGCACTTGCCCAATCCTTCACTTGTTTGAAGATTTTACTTAACCATTTAGTACTCTCTTTCAAATCAATAAATTTTAAACTACCGCAGCATCTTGAGGTACTTAAACTTGGATTCAAGTTATGATTTTTAAACACCATTTAGATAAAAATATTTCTTACAACTCTCATAGTTAACACCAAGACCAAAACCTAAGGCAAAATAGTGAACAAAAATCCTAAGCAAAAATGGTTCAGCACTTTTCTCAAGATTTCACCAAAAATATGCTTCTGTTGGTCTCGATTTTGGGGTATCATATTAAGTCCAAATGAGTCCAATTTTTAGTATGTTCTAGTTGAACAAATTCCATACAAGTTTCGTGTTTAGAGCTAAGGATAGTTGTTTGGAACAAGTTAGACCTTTTGGCCATTTTAGGAAATAGGTTCTGTCACCCGCCAAAACTCAGAAAAGCCGATTTTGGACAGAGGGTTTGAAACGGTTTTGGGGAATCATTCCAAGGCTTTAAGGTCTTATCATTGGGCAGAAAGTACTTTAATATGTTATCTACAAAGTTCATGTAGACCACTTTTGAAATAGAACACTAAAAATATGAGTTTTAGGCTACACAAAAATATATGACAGAAGTATCTCTTGAGGGCTGAAACACAACAGAGAGTTTCAAAGGGCTTTTGACCTATCAAAACTCATTATTTTGTGATCATACTTGGTGGGTATTTACATACACATGTTGTCTACAACTTTCATGTTTGGCCAAAACTCGAATCTCATTTTAAACTAAGGTTTTTAGGTCTGCATTGTTGACTATTTTGAAATTGACACACTTTAGTATAATTGCAATATCTCGAGTTCTACTCACTGAAATGAGTTCAAACCAATTTTGGATGGAAGATAACACAAAAACCTAGTTCTGGATATAAATAACACGCTTATAGAATTTTTATATATTGACTTATGATATTTCAAATATCATGGCAGAAAGCTCAAAACTCCCAAAACTCAAGCCTATTTTGATTCTAGCCTCTTAGTGTCAAGTGTGTAAGTTTTTGACCTGTTTTCTTTGTATACATGTATTGTACTTCAATATATCAATATTCCAGAGCTTACAGAAGTCATGGAACTCATGGAGAAACCCACACCAACTCACAACTTCAACATTCAAATCGAACAGTCCCAAAAATCCAACTATGACGCCTTTATTTTTGAGTTTTGATTCTTGATCTTAGATTTGTGTTTGAGGATGGTGGGAGAAATGTTTGATTTATGTAAAATTAGAGGTATTAGTCTCTCTTACCTTGTTGAGGATTACTTCTTGATGATGAAAATCAGGGATTTAGCATTTGAAGCTCCCATCTTCAAGCTTCTTCTTCTTCCTCATTCTTCCTTTTTCTTTCTTCTTCTTCTTCTTCTTCTCTCTCTCTCTCTCTCCCTCTCTATATGCACGAAATTATGAAAAAAATAGGTGGGTTGGGTCCCTTTTTATAGTCAAAAGTCAAATAGGAAGCTTCCTCGAAAGTTTTCTTAGCCATGGGTTAACTAACCTTAGTTACTTTAAATTTAACTTGAGTTTGTGAAACTTGCTCACCAAGTTTTGACACATTCTCCTAGGTTAGCCACTTGAGTATATATATATATATATATATATATATATATATATATATCAAAATAAAAAAATATATCAAAATAAATTTTTTTATTTAATTGTAGGAGAAAATTCAGGTATTTTCACATGGGTTCGTTTCTTAACTTTTCGAACGTAACTCTTGTCTTAAATGACTTTGACTTATAATTTTGAATTCTTATCCTTAATATTAGGGTTTTAATATATGCTTATGTGGTTCTCTCTCTTTCTCGGGTCTCGAGTTTGAAAAGGTTAAACGGTCGGGCCAGTTTCTCTTACCGAACTTAGGTTCGAGATTTCATTTTTTTTGAGATGCTCTTTCTTTTTTTATTCATATCTTGAATTCGGGTTATTACAATCTGTCCTTTTTAAAGAAATTTTGTCCTCGAAATTTGCATACCTTGCTCCAAGAGACATGGATATTTCTCATGATAAGACTTTAAAGCCAATGCCACAGTTCAAACTAATAGTTTCTAACACACTTCCTATTCAACAATTCAAAATGCCATTAAAGGCTAACACATACCCTTAAAAGGAACTACAACTCAATGCCTTTGAAGACCAACCCTCACCCTTATCGAGCTTCGCACAATACCTTTGTAGGATTTACACACACACCCTTACCGAGCATGCACACACCCTCATAGGGAAAAACTCTTTTGGATTAATCATACCCTTTCATGGTGGTATCTTTAAGAACACACGGTCCCCCACTACAAACTCTAGGTCGTCTCTCTGATTATCTGCACAACTGTTCTTCCTGTCTTGTGATTGCTTCAATCTTTCTCAAATCAACTTAATCTTATCAGTGGTAATTTGAACTATCTCAGGTCCAAATAACTTCCTCTCTCCGACTTCTTTCGAACAAATTGGGTTTCTACATTTCCTACCGTAGAACGCCGCGTAAGGGGGCATCCCTATAGTTGACTGAAAACTATTGTTATATGCGAACTAGATCAATGATAAATGTTCCTCCCAGCTTCCAGCAAAGTCTAGAACGCATGATCTAAGCATATCTTCTAAGGTCTGAATTGTTCTCTCTGATTGACCGCCAGTCTGTAGATGGAAAGCCGTGCTAAACTTTAAAGTAGTCCCCAATGCTTCTTGATAGCTTAGCCAAAACCAGGACGTAAAACGTGGGTTTCTGCCCGATACTATAGATACTGGTACTTCGTGTAGCCTAACGATCTCATCGATATGAAGGCATACAAATCGATCCATAGAATACGTCATCTTTATTGGGAGGTAGTGAGCTGACTTCGTCAACCTATCCACAATTATCCAAATAGCATCATTTCCTTTAGGTGTTCGAGGGAGTCCAGTTACGAAATCCATGGTATTATGTTCCCACCTCCACTCGGGTACTAGTAACGGTTGTAATAATCCTGTCGACTTCTGGTGTTTAATCTTAACTTACTGGCATACTAAACATCTTGTCACAAAATTCTCTACGTCCTTCTTCATCCCACTTCACCAATATATTTCCTTTAAGTCTCTATACAACTTCGTACTTCCCAGGTGCATGGTGTATGTTGAGTTATACACTTTGTCAAAGACTTGCCTCCTCAACTCCCCGTTATTGGGCACATACTATCTATGACCGAACTGCAACACGTCATTTCAAATTTCAAATTCTGTCTTCCCTTTAGTCGCTGTTTTTGCCCTTATCTTGACCACTTGATTATCCGCCAATTGTGCTGCTCAAATTTGATCTAAAAAAAGTTAGTCTTATGCTCAGAGTTTCTAATTGGCCTCGATTCTTTCTTATGGCAAGATGGGTGCTAAGCGTTCGCATTTTAAAAAATATACCAGCTCGTACTACTCGTAGATGCGCTATTTTTTCCCAATAGTTTTTAACTTAGGGCATTCGCTACGACGTTAGCCTTCCCCAGATGATAGTGAATCGTGCAGCCATAATCCTTAATTAACTCCATCCATCTCTTTTATCTCAAGTTCAACTCTTTATGGGTGAAAGTATACTTCAAACTCTGATGATCCGTAAAGATCTCACAAGGGACGCCAAACAAATATTGTCTCCATATCTTGAGCGCGAAGACGATTGCAGCTAACTCTAGATCGTGGGTAGGGTAATTCTTCTCATGAGGTTTTAATTGTCTATACGCATAGGCGATAACCTTCTTGTGTTGCATCAATACGCAACCCAAACCTTGGTGTGACGCGTCACCATAAATAACAAAGCCCTCGTTGGTTGACGGAAAGATAAGTACATGTGCTGACACCAATTTGGAGTTCAACTCTTAAAAAACTTTGTTCGCATCTGTTAGACCATTCAAACTTGATATTCTTCTGAGTTAACCGAGTCAAGGGCTTCACAATTAAGGAAAAGTCCTGAATAAAACGCCAGTAATAACCAGCTAACACCAAAAAGTTTCGTATCACAGTCACGCTAGTTGGCCTTTTCTAATTGACTACCGTTTCCACCTTCATTGGGTTCACTTATATTCCTCCTCCAGATATAACATGCCCAGCTACACCACTCGATCTAACCAAAACTCACACTTTTCGAATTTTCGCATACAACTAGTGCTTCCTCAAGATCTGCAAAGAAATCTTTAATTGTTTCCTGTGTTCCTCTTCACTCCGAGAATATATTCGAATGTCATTTATGAACACAATTATGAATTGGTATAGAAATCTCCTCAACATCCGATCTATCAGATCCATAAACACAGTAGACACATTCGTTAATCCCGAAAGGCATTACAAGAAATTCATAATGCTCGTAACGAGTCCTAAAGGCAGTCTTGAGTATATCTGACTTTTACACTTTCAATTGATGGTATCCTGACCTCATGTTTATTTTTTAGAACATTCTGGCTCCTTACAACTGGTCGAACAAGTCGTCTATCCTAGGCAAAGGATACTTGTTCTTAACGATCACTTTATTCAATTGTCGATAGTCGATACACATCCTTAATGTTTCATCCTCCTTTTTCACGAACAGTATAGGTGCTCCCCATGGTGAGACACTAGGTCAGATGAATTATTTTTCTAATAACTCCTGTAATTGTTCTTTCAATTCTAACAGCTCAACAGGTGACATTCTACAGGGAGGAATAGATATGGGCGCTGTGCCCGGGTAGAGATCGACCGTAAACTCTACTCCTCGGTCTAGGGGTAATCCTGGTAAATCATCTAAAAAAACGTCTAGAAACTCACAAACCCTTCTTCAACATCTTCGAATCCTTAATAGCCGACATGATACGGATAGGTGTTCTATTCTTGTCCCCTTGGAAAATGAATTCCTCATCCCCGGATATCCTAAAAACTACTCTTTTCCTAACACATTCTAGCGACGCATGGTAGGATGACAACTAGTCCTTCCCAAGAATCAAATCGAACTCAAACATAACCAAAGGCATCAAATCTACCAACATCTCCCTATCTTCTATCTTCAACACACAATCCTTACACACACTTTTAATTTCCACTCTAGCCTTACGACCATCAAGACTAATATCGCCACTTGAACCTAATGCGTCACTAGGGCTAAACATACCACGCAGACTAAATGCTCCACAGGTATATGCTTACCCATACAAACCTAAACACAACCCTCGCCATACCACAATATATATTTGTATCTTTCCTTCACATACATACCACTCACCCAACAATACTTTTAACCGTACAGTACTAACTCCTGATTCTAAAATCTCTTACCATATCACTCAATCCCTTGACACATTCTCGACCGCACAACCGAACCAAAAATCACTTTCGCACTTTAACTATTTCATCTTACTCGCATTTTACCAAGACACTCGATTCACTAAAGGCCAATTTACAAAAACTACACCCATTAATTCGTACAGTTTCACTTACGCTTCCATTATTCTCATCCAAACATTTATTCCTGCTGCGTACTCACACAAAATTGCTTTGTAACTTCACCAGAAACACTAGAATTATATCACCCTTGAACTTCTCATCCACACATTCCCATCAGAAAATTTTTTCTCTATACAAGCAACCTTTATGCACTAATTTAAATAGGTTTTTCCTAACGGGTCACATCACAAAAGGTTTTCAAAAGCAACTTTCTTGTGACTTACACCAATACCATAACGAAAATTGAATACCAACTCCATACGAGTTACATAGTCTAGATGTCAAACGAATATAAATCGATACTTAAGAACTTACCACATTAACAACTAAGTCTATCTAAAATGCGTACTCCACCGTTCAAGCAATTTTTAGCATCAACGGGACTAACTATTTCCACAAACTCCTTGGTACCCAAAATCTTGAATTGTTTAACTAAAGAGTTACTGGTCCTTTTGGCCCACATTGCAATTCATCTTGCAATATGTTCACTCATCTTGCGTAGTTGTTCATCTCGAGAACTGTCATCCTTGTTCTAATCCAAAAACTTAATCCATTCTTGAACCTTCTACACCTTGTCTCCTCATCAGGTATAAGCTGGGTGGCATATTGTGACAACTCTGTAAACTTTATCTCAAATTTTGCTACAGTCGTCCTTCCTTGTTCCAGGTTGATGAATTCCTGTTCCCTCTCATGGTTGTAGTTTATGGGCTTGTACTGCACGTCGAATGTTTTCTCAAAATGATCTCAAGTGAATCTCTGGGCTACGGGAGGTTAAACTTCTGGCACCAGCATCTTCAAGAATCGTTCCATGGCTTCCCACCAGTGGTATGTTTCTCCCCTAAACATATAAGCTACA
Source organism: Heliamphora exappendiculata (assembly GCA_034768845.1). NCBI lineage: Eukaryota > Viridiplantae > Streptophyta > Magnoliopsida > Ericales > Sarraceniaceae > Heliamphora > Heliamphora exappendiculata. Next base: position 33,582 of record JAOTRH010134028.1, on the reverse strand, counting down.
AGGTCAAAACTATTATCCGCATCTACCCCCAACCTATCTAGAATACGCATGGCATCCCTCAATCAGTTTTCTACTTCTACAAGGCTAAGGATTCCTATGAACTTCTTTGCACCCAGATCCTTAAATTGTTTGATTAAGGGGTTACTGTTCCTCTCAGCTCGCATCCCGATCCAACTCGTTTTTTGTTTGGTCAGTCTTACGATCGCCTCCAACATCCTAGCGGTTGGATCAGGTTCCACCGATCTCACTTGTGAGATTCTTCTTGTCATGCCTCATTATACTGGTTCGGGTTGAATGACGCTCCATGTGAGTCTCTCCATACTCCTTCCAATCGTAAGAAAGCTATGATTTAAGGTTCGACACAAGAGTATAACTTATAGACATAAGAATAAGAACAAACTGTCTGTGAAAGGTTTTAATGACACAAGGATCGTCCCCCTTAATCTGATAAACCACTTAGACTTCACAAAACGACATCAACACAAGGCCCCTCCTGGGTTATCTCCCAAATATAATAACTTGCTTAGACTTCACAAACTGAAAGCAATACAAGACCTCTCCCGAGTTATCTCCCCAATCTGATAACTTGCTTAGACTTCCACCACAGACCACACTCTGACAAGTCTACAGAACCTATAACTTAGAGCTCTGATACCAAAATATAACACCCCGCTCCCGCAAGGCACCAAACCTGTACAAGGGATGTGATCCCACTGCAGATTGGCAGCCAAAGAGAAAGACAAGGGATAAAGATATTAAGAGACTAAATAAGAACTTCTAAGCAACCACAACACCTAAATATCAAAAGAGGCATACATGAGTCACTAGGGACTCGCCATCCCAAGGGCATCCCCCAACAAGCTAAGCAAGACCCCCGGGTTCTACAACCTCTATGCCTAACAAGCAAAACACGACTCTACTGTTAACACGGAATCCTCCCCCTTTAGCATGTGAAACTAAAACGATTCCGACCATGTAACATTTTCTTGATTTTTGAGACCATGGTTACTTTGTTTTTAGGTTTAAGGGGTACTATGTGCTTGCCCAATCCTTCACTTGCTTAAGGATTTTACTTAACTATTTATTACTCTCTTTCAAATCATTAAATTTTAAACTACCGCAGCATCATGAGCTACTTAGACTTGGAATCAAGTTATGATTTTTAAACACCATTTAGATAAAAAAAATATTTTCTACAACTCTCATATTTAACACCAAGGCCAAAACTAACAAAACATCCTAAGCAAAAAGGGTTCAGCACTTTTCTCAAGATTTTACCAAAAATATGCTTATGTTGGTCTCGATTTTTGGGTAGCATATCAGGTCCAAATGAGTCCAATTTTTAGTATGTTCTAGTTAAACAAATCCCCTACAAGTTTCATGTTTAGAGCTAAGAGTAGTTGTTTGGACCAAGTTAGATTTTTTGGCCATTTTAAAAAATAGGTTCTGTCAGCCACCAAAACTCAGAAGAACCAATTTTGGATAGAGGGTTTGAAATGATTTTGGGGAATCATCCCAAGGCTTTAAGGTCGATCATTGGTCAAAAATTACTTCACTATGTTATCTACAAATTTTATGTAGACCACTTTTGGAATAGATCACTAAAAATAGGGGATTTGGGCTATACAAAAATATGTGATAGAAGTGTCCTTGAGGGCTGATACACAACAGAGAGTTTCAAAGGGCTTTTGACCTATCAAAACTCATTATTTTGTGATCATCCTTGGTGGGTATCTACATACACATGCTGTTTATAACGTTCATATTTTGGCCAAAACTCAGATCTCATTTTAAACTAGGATTTTTAGGTCTGCATTGTTGATTGGTCTTAAACCGACACACTTTAATAGAATTGCAATATCTCGAGTTCTACTTAATCAAATGAGTTCAAACCAATTTTGGATGAAAGATAACACAAAAACCTAGGTCTGAATATAAAGAAGACGCTTATAGCATTTTTTTTACATTGAGTTATGATATTTCAAAGATCAGGTCAAAAAGCTCAAAACTCCCAAAACTCAGGCCTATTTTGATTCTAGCCTCTTAGTGTCAAGTGTGTAAGTTTTTGACCCATTTTCTTTGTATACATGCATTTTACTTCAATATATCAATATTCCAGAGCTTATAGAAGTCATGGAACCCATGAAAAAATCCACACCAACTCACAACTTCAACATTCAAACCGTACAGTCCCAAAAATCCAACCTTGACACCTTTATTTTTGAGTTTTGATTCTTGATCTTAGATTTTTGTTTGAGGATGGTGGGAGAAATGTTTGATTTATGTAAAATTAGAGGTATTAGTCTCTCTTACCTTGTTGAGGATTACTTCTTGATGATGAAAATCAGGGATTTAGCTTTTAAAGCTTCCAGCTTCAATCTTTTTCTATTTCTTCCTTTCTTCTTCCTTTTCTTTCTTCTTCATTCTCTCTCTCTCTCCCTCTCAAGATGCACGAAATTACGAAGAAAAATGGTGGGTTAGGTCTCTTTTTATAGCCAAAAGTCAAATAGGAGGCTTCCTAAAAAGTTTTCTTAGCCATGGGTTAACAAACCTTAGTTACTTTAAACTTAACTTGAGTTTGTGAAACTTGCTCACCATGTTTTGGCACATTCTCCTAGGTTAGCCACTTGAGTGTGTATATATATATATATATATATATATATATATATATCAAAATAATTTTTTTTATTTAATTGTAAGAGAAAATTCTAGTATTTTCACATTAGTTCGTTTCTTGACTTTTCGAACGAAACACTTGTCTTAAATGACTTGGACTTATAATTTTGAATTCTTATCCTCAACATTAGGATTTTAATATATGCTTGTGTGGTTTTCTCTCTTTCCTGGGTCTTGGGCTCGAAAAGGTTAAACGGTCGGACTGGTTCTTCTTATCGAACTTAGGTTCGAGATTTCATTTCTTTTGAGATGTTCTTTATTTTTTTGTTCATTTCTTGTGTTCGGGTTATTACACGAGATGTGTCAAGAAGTTAAAGACGGAGACTCGAGACTTTGTTCTTCTTCAAATTTTCATGCTTTTTAGTTGCAACATGAGCGTCTAAGCTTTTTCTGTTCTTAAGGGATGTTGAATCCCTAGTCGGTATTCTTAGTAGTAGTTTAGACTCATACGTTTATTCTTTATTTTGGATTTAATTCGTTGTGTGATTTGAGACGTTTACGTTTTCATTAACGAGCTTTTAATTTGATTATTTTGTTTCATTTTTATTTTCTGTGATTGTGAAAATGAGATCATACAACTGTTATATCTAAGCTTTGATATCTGACGTGAGATATTCTATACTTTGTTAGAACGAGATGTACTTCGGACGATCCATGCTAAAAGCTTAGATAGAATATGCCAGGTTTTAATTCAAGCTTATTTTCTTGATAATCCTTATTGGTCTTATAGTCGCAATAGGATTGGATTGAATCGAATAATGATAAACTAGAGTTTGAATGAAACCAAGAATCACTAGTTAGGGAGGATTCTAACCCTTAGGAATCCTTTTTTTTATTCAAATTCTAAATCTTTCACTTTCCTACCTTTCTATTTTAATTAGAATTGTAATCAAAAATAAATTTCTTTTTCTGAAAAGAAAATCATTAATTAAATATTTATAAAATAAATCATAATCGCATTCAAATCTATGTGGATGATATCCGGACGTTAATCACTATCCTACGAGTTAGTAGTTAAAATAAGGTTTTAAATAACTAATTTTGGTACGGTACGACACGAACCAATTTTTTGTGCCGTTGCCGGGGATTAAGTCACGATTAAGATTTATTCAGTAAATATTGTTATTGATTTTCTAGTTACTAAAATACTGCGGTACATTATAAGTTTCATTTTTCAAGTTCTCCAAAAATTGACGATAAGCAGGAATTGGAACAAACAGACACAAAGACAAGCAAGAGGATCATCTCTGTCAACGCACTATGAGTTTAAATTTTTGATTTTTGCTTTCAATCAGAGAAAACTAGAATTGGGGGGTTTGTAGCCCATTCCCATTATTTCTTTTAGGCATGCTCGACCTCCGATCATCTAGTCTAGTTTTAGCTCCCATTGACCTTGAAATTGAACGAACTTTTCGGACGGCCCTAAAATCTTCACTCCATTCATACACCACACCTACCACCATGGCTGACCAACAACAATAGGTAGACCCTTAGAACAAATCTTTGATCGGGTATTTTACTCTTTCAGAATACGTGTCCCCATCATGCATCCAGTCCCATGTGGTTGGTGCCACGCACTATGAGATAAAGACCAACTTCATTCAGATGCTTCCATCTTTTTGTGGTCTGAGTAATGAGGATCCGTACAAGCATATTGATGAATTCCTAAAAAATTTCTCAACGATCAAAATTTGTAATTTATCTGATGATGCCTTTAAACTAAAATTATTCTCATTCTCCCTTAAAGATAAAGCTAAACATTGGCTTAACTCTCTAGAACCAAACACAATCACTATTTGGGCTAAACTTCAACAGGAATTCCTAAAAAAATATTTTCCTATAGGCAAGACCAACCAAATCAGACGCGCCATCACGAGTTTTTCTCAACTTGACGAAGAGACCTTTTATGAAACTTGAAAATGCCTTAAGGATCTTATTAGAGCTTGTCCTCATCATCAAGTGCCAAAATGATAACTAGTCTAATGCTTTTATGGCGGGTTGACTCCTCAACATCGTCAATTTGTAGACGCCTCTTGCGGTGGAACCTTTATGTTAAAAAATGAGAACGAGGCTTAGACTCTTTTTGAAAGCCTGAGTGAAAACTCACAACATCAAACCTCAGCTTCTCGTATAAATCGATCCATAGTTCCTTCCACCTCAAAAGCTCGAGACATATATGAGGTTTCTCAGACACCCGACCTAGTTGCCACCTTGACACAGACTTTGAGTCAGCTTCTGTCTAAAGGTTCAGCCGCAGCACTTGCTGCTTTATCCCCTGCTTTTATCGGCCCTTGCACATTATCCGCTAGTTCAGCCCACTTTGTAGCTGACTGTCCTTCTGCTGCGTAATACCCTGATTTTGCGCAAGAATAAGTCAATGCAGCCCAGGGATTCTCCCGTTCGGATAATGATCCTTTTTCGAATACTTATAACCCAGGCTGGAGAAATCACCTAAATTTCCCCCGGCGAAAATCCAATCAGGGGAACATGCTAGCACCACCTACAAGACTAGCCTTCCCTCCAGGATACAGTCAGCAAGCCTATCCATCTCATGTCCAGCAAATTGCATCTCCACCACCGCCTCGAAACATTGTGTTTGAGGGCAAGGTTTGGAAAGCTTTGGAGGAACTTAAAAGAAGAACTCAGCTTTTGAGCTCTCATTCTCAGTTTATTACGAAGGTCGAGACACGTGTAGGTCAGCTAGCTACTGCTATGAGTCGACGAGAGGATGTCAAACTCCCTAGTCAACCAGTAACTAATCATAAGGGTCAGTTTTCCATAGAGAGTCAACCATCTTCTTCTAGTGGCTTCCATGAGCAAGCTCATGTAATCATTACCTTGAGAAATGGGCGAGAGCTAAAGACTCATCCCGAGAAACCTACACCACCAACAGTCCCTAGTGACCCAAATTCGTCTGATGACTCCAAGACTGACTCGTCTTCCTCATCTCCTACACCTTCAGCACGAGCTGACACACCTCTGCTCCCTCCTACAGCACCCCACGAGCCACCGATGGCCCCTGTTCTGCCTTTATCCGAGGCTCGTGCTCCATTTCCCACACCCCTTGATAGGTCGACACCTTACGAAAAAAGGGAACTACGTTCAAAAACATGCTTGATCTCTTCAAGCAAGTCAAGATTAATCTCCCACTCCTCGATGCCATAAAGCAGGTTCCGTTTTACGTTAAATTTCTCAAAGATCTTTGCACCCAAAAGTGTAAGTTTAGAACCAACATTCCTAAGAAAGTCCTTCTCATCGAGCAAGTTAGTGCTACCATCGGGCACGCTAATATCCCTAAACTCAAAGACCTAGGAACTCCGACCATTTCTTATGTCATCAGCGATCACTTAACCGACCGTGCCCTTCTTGACTTAGGAGCTAGTGTCAACCTTCTCCCCTACTCAGTATATGAGCAGTTCAGATTATGAGAGCTCAAACTAACACCAGTCACGCTTTAGTTAGCCGACTGGTCCGTTAAAGTTCTTCGTGAAATCATTGAGGACATACTTGTCAAAGTTAACAAGTTTCTTTTTTCGGTCGACTTCATCATCCTTGACATCGAGCCTGACCTTCAACTTAGGCAATAGACCCCAGTCATCCCTGGCAGACCCTTCTTGGCTACGGCCAATGCGTGTATAAATTTTCATATAACAGTGACGGATGTCTCCTTCGAAAATATAAAAGTTTGTTTAAACATCTTTCATGCCTCGCAGTAGCCTCCACAGCATTCCAACTATTTTGCAGTCGACATAACTGACGAGGCCACCGAATCAGCACTACCCTTCATATTCGGGGATGATCCGTTAGAGATATGTTTAACACACTTTGGAGCCTACACCTTCGATGTTGAGCGGTCAATGAGTGAGGTCACTTCCTTCCTCGAGTCAACCAACTATCTTGACACTCCACCATGGAGGCCTTGATTTGAGCCCCTACCACCTCTATCCTCCATTCCTGCTATGCCCTCTCTAGATTCTCCACCAGACCTTGAGCTAAAGCCACTCCCGACTTTGCTCAAATACGTATTCCTAAGGCCCAATAGCACTTTATCCACCATTATTGCCTCTAATTTGACTCCCGGCCAGAAAAGTCAACTCGTTGAGGTTTTAAAAGCCCATAGATGAGCCATAGGGTGGTCAGTCGCCGACTTAAAAGGAATTGACCCTTCTGTTTGCATGCATCGCATTCATTGTGAGGACGACGCCAAATCGACCCGTGAAATGCAATGGAGACTCAACCCAAACATGAAAGAGGTTATGTTAAAAGAAGTTGTGAAATTGTTAGATGCAGGTATCATATACCCCATCTCAGACAGTAAGTGGGTGAGCCCAACCCAAGTCGTCCCTAAAAAATTTGAGCTCCCTATTGTGCAAAATGAAAAGGGAGAGTTGATACCCACTCACACCACCACCGGCTGGAGAGTGTGTATTGACTATTGTAAGTTAAACGCAGCCACAAGGAAGGACCACTTTCTACTACCCTTCATTAACCAGATTCTAGAGTGTCTAGCAGGTCAAAGTTATTTCTGCTTCATAAATTGCTATTTCGAGTATAATCAAGTTCCTGCCTATCCCGAGGACCAGGAGAAAACCACCTTCACCTATCCAGTTGGCACCATTGCCTATTGGCGTATGCCTTTTGGATTGTGCAATGCACCCGCAACCTTTCAACGGTGTATGATGGCCATTTCTCCGACATGGTCAAAAAATTCTTAGAAGTCTTCTTGGATGACTTCTCTGTGTTAGGGTCCTCATTTGACGATGGTCCTCAAACGATGCATGGAGACAAATCTGGTGCTTAGTTGAAAAAAGAGTCATTTCATGGTTCAACAAGGCATTGTGCTAGGGCACATTATTTCAAAAAGGGGGATAGAAGTCGACAAAGCCAAAGTCGGCCTCATTTCAAAACTTCCTCCCCCTGCTTCTATTGAGCAAGTCCATTCGTTCTTAGGGCATGCAGGTTTTCACCATAGATTTATAAAGGATTTTCTTAAAATCTCCAAACCTCTATGCGAAGTTTTTTCACCTCACATGTTGTTTAAAAATATTAAATTTAAAGGTCACAATTATTTAATTAAATCAAAGTTTGTGTTCCAAAAAAAAAAAGAATTTATAAATTTTAATTAAATGAATGTGCCTGTAAATTTCAATAAGTCATAGCTTAATGTGAAGTTTTTGTCACCTCATATATCGCTAAGAATAATAAATTTTCACAATCATTTAGTTAAATCAAAGTTTATTTTACAAAGAGATAGAGAGAGAATTTATAAAATTTAGTTAAATGAATGTGTTCCTAAATTTTAATAAGTCATAGCTTAATGTGAAGTTTTTGTCACCTCACATATTGCTAAGAATATTAAATTTGAAGTTCACAATCATTTAGTCAAATCAAAGTTTGTGTTACAAAAACAAGAGAATTTATAAAATTTAATTAAATGAATGTGTTCGAAAATTTTAATAAGTCATAATTTAATGCAAAGTTTTTATCACCTCACATATTGCTAAGAATATTAAATTTGAAGGTCATAATTATTTAGTTAAATCAAAGTTTGTTTTATAAAAAAAAATTATAAAATTTAATTAAATGAATGTATCTGTAAATTTTAATAAATCACAACTTAACGTGAAAAATTTTATATTTCAAAGTCACAATCATTTAATTAAAAAAAAGATTGGTAGCGTCGGACAAATCCTACATGTTAGGGGTGCCCAAATCACCTCCCTCTAATGCCTAAATTATTTCCTATTGCTGGACAAATCCGACGGTTCCTGTAGAAATTTAGTGTCGATACCAAAAAGATTTGTGCTGACATAAATGGTCCTGTCCCGGATGCTAAAATTCAAATGAGTCGACACAAAATCCACTTGTGTCGACACCATGGTGTTGGTGAGGAAGATTGCAGAACTTGTGTCGACCCAATCACTTGAAGATCCCTACCCTAGACATATTCTGTCGACACCTGCGATGCAGATTCAAATTTGCAGTAGACTTCAATGGTTGGATTTTTGCCATTTAATACCCTCACCTACCTCCAACGGTCATGAATGCACAAGAACTTATATAAAGAGTAACTTCTCAGCATTTAATCTCCCTGAAGACTTACAATCACTGTTCTATTGCTTGAATCACACTCAAAATTCTCAAGCTCTCATTTATTGCTGAAGCTCCAGTTCTTGTTCCTCATCTCTCTTTACCTTCTCATTTATTATAAATCAATTCTGTAAAAAGAGTGAGTATTTCTCATTAATTACTTCATTTATTATATTCAAGGATAAGTTGCCATTTATCATTTGAGTGAGTGAGTAAATCTTATCAAAGAATAGTTCAAGAGAGATTAGAAAAAAACATGAGATTGTTTTTATGGGATCTTCTTGAAATTGTGATAAGCTTTTGAATGTACCCATAAACATTCGTTAGCTCAAGCGAAATCTTGAAGTTGTAAAGGTTTGGAATGTACCTGTAAAGCATTCTATATAGTAAAAATACTCAAGAAAAAACTTGAGGAGTGGACGCAAACTTAGAAGAAGCCAAACCACTATAAATCTTTAGTATCGACACAAATTGAAAATTGTGTTAACCCCAATTGAAAATTGAGTCAAACACTTTAAAGGCAAATAATACTTGAAGCATATCAAGTGTGTCAACACTCTTGAACAAATGGTTTGACACCATAACTAGTTGATGAATTTGCTTTCACGTATTAAAAATTAGTGTCAACACAAATAAGTTTATTGTCAACACAAAAGAGCCGAAAATCTCATGACTCAAAATGAGTCAACACAAATTGATTTTGTTTCAACAAAAAGGTGGTTCCTCACTTTCGGTATCCGGAACTTTTGATATTACGTGTGTAATCCCAAAATGGGGGATGAATTGGGTATTTTAAAATTTTAGATTAAATAATCAAATACAAGTGTATGATCTTTAGTTCACAAAAATATTACTTATTTAAATCACAAGTCAATTTGTATAAAACTTATAAGCAAAACATTGTGATAAAATATTTAAGTACAAGTGTAGACAAAATTTAAAATTTCTTGTCAATTAAATACAACACTCTATTAGTTTTAAAATATTTTTCAAAAATTACTTCTAGATTAAGATATAACAATATTTCTTTCAAAGTGAAAAGAAAGAATTTAAACACTTTCTAGCTTTAAGATTTAAAAGATGTGAGAAATAAAATATTCAAACGATAAAAACACTTTTCTTGTTTTATGTCTTTCAATTTTAATTTGCAAGTAGATTATTTTCTTGATAGTGTAATAAAATTATTCGCGAAGCAAATGAATCAAATGATGAAATAACTTGAGTGTAAATGTGTGCGATGTAAAAAAAGTCAACAATAAAGTAAACAAAAGAAATAAGTAAGCAAGAAGAGAAACACCACGATTTTTACAAGGTTCGGCGCAACGGCCTACATCCTTGCCTCAAGCCAACCGCTATGAAGATTTCTTACTATCTCTCATTCAATAGGCGGAAGACCCTCTCTCCTTAGTCTAGGCGGAGTAGTCTCTCTTGACAATGAACCATTCTCAAGTTAACCAAATCCTTGTAGGCGGATTTGCCTCTTTTGAGAAATGTCTTTCTCAAATACAAATCAACAAGAGTAAATATGAAAGTGTACAAAGAACACTCCTTGGATGAGAAAATAAGTACAAACAATGAAGACTCTAAACTCACTTCTCAAGAAATATAACAATGAAGCTCACAAAGAAATCTAATGATTTTTCTCACAAAGATATGAATAAAAAGCTCAAGACTTTGAAGCACAAGAGAGTTGTATATGGGAGAATGATTGAGAGGTTTTGAGAGAATGAAACAATATCACAAGGCCTCAATTTATAGGCTCCAAAATCAAACTAGCCGTTGGGCTAAATATAGAAGTGTCAAACTAGCCATTTTCAGAAAAATTCAAATTTTAAGCTGTTCGGTCGACTGAAGAATGTCAAACTAGCCATTTTCAAAAAAATTCAAATTTTACAATATGTTCTTTAAGTCTTCATTATCTCGGTTCTTTGTATTTGTTCCACAAAAACTTGTCGACAAGGAACTTATTTTGAATTTATGCGTCATGGCTTCCACTGTGTATCTTGGATGGTGCTAAGCATCTGTTTCCTGTTAAATAATCTCAATGTGCACAATTAGATACATAGATTTGTTATCATCAAAATCGGTTATTGAAGCCTTGTTAGGCCAACAAATTTAAGTCAACAAAATTCCAAATGAGTCGACACAAAAGAACCGAGACCACTTGCAGATTTTAGGTGTCGACACAAAATTGAAGATGAGTCGACACAAATATCCCAAGCCTACCTAAAGAAATTTGGTGTCGACACCAATGACCAAAGAAGTCAACACAAATATAACGAGGGTTCCTACAGAAGTTTAGTATCGACACCAAGAAGATTTGTGCCGACACAAATGGTCTTGTCCCGGATGCTGAAGTTCAAATGAGTCGACACAAAATCCACTTGTGTCGACACCGTGGCGTTGGTGAGGAAGATTGCAAAATTTGTGTCAACACCTCAGAAGAATTATGTCGACCCAATCACTTAAAGATCCCAGCCTTAGACATTTTATGCCGATACCAAAGGCTTTTGTGTTGACACTTGCGAGGCAGATTCAAATTCGTAGCAGATTTCAACGGTCATGAATGCACATAAGCTTATATAAAGAGTAATTTGTTAGTATTTAATCTCCCTCGAAACTTACAATCGCTATTCTGTTACTTGAATCAAACTCAAAATTCTCCAGCCCTCATTTATTACTGAAGCTCCAGTTCTTGTTCCTCATCTCTCTTTACCTTCTCATTTATTGTAAATCAATTCTGTAAAGAGAGTGAGTGTTTCTCTTTAATTACTTCATTTATTATATTCAAGGGTGAATTACCCTTTATCCTTTGAGTGAATGAGTAAATCTCATCAAAAAAGAGTTCAAGAGAGATTAAAAGAAAACAGGAAATTATTTTTATAGAATTTTCTTGAAGTTGTGATAGATTTTTGAATGTGCCCGTAAACATTCGTTAGCTCAAGTGAAGTCTTGAAGTTGTAAAGGCTTGGAATGCGCTCGTGAAGCATTCTATATAGTGAAAATATTCAAGAAAAAACTTGAAGAGTTGACGTAGGCTTAGAAAAAGCCAAACCACTATAAATCCTTGGTGTCCAATTCAATCTCTCTATCTCTAACCTCTTTAATATTAGCATTGCCTTAATTCTTGATTATTTTGATATATTTATTTGCTATATAAAAATATTTTTAAAAAGATTTCAAAATTGTTATTATTTTTTTAAGACCCAATTCACCCCCCTCTTTGATTACCTAAAACTAACATTTAAATTTATCTCCATTTGGCTTAAATACGAATTTGGCTACTGTTGACTTTGAATTTTATCTAGCCACTGTCAGTTTTAAATTTAACTTTATCAACTTTATAAAAATATATAAAATCGTTTGGTTTCGGTTGAAAATTAGTCCCATGACTATAAATCAGCTAAACATTACTATTTAAAAAATAATATGTGCTCCAATTGTCCCATTGCTTTGGAAAAGCAAAGACAACGGAATGTTCAATAAGAGAATTGAATTTTTATGTTTTAACTTCTTGACACATAAATGGAACAACTATTACTGTTTCTTTAAACATAAACATTACTGTTATTTTTTTTATAGTCCAGGATTTCAAAATTTAAATCTTCCAAGTTAAATTCTCAATTGCTCTAGTTACTTTAACAATGTTCGACTGATACCAAGGTGGTCTCGTGCCCAGTTGAATACATAGGCAGCCTTCAGGGGTACAGTCACACTTAAGACCCATTTGTTAACACAAAATATTCTTTTTCAAGTGGTGTCGACACATTTTCACACATTAATAAAGAATGTCAAAAGTATTGAAATGCATTGAAAAGACATGGTTAGTATAGCATATTAATCATGAATTAGAAGCACATAACATACCAAGTTCTCTTCTAATATAGCATATTCTTTCTTCATTTAAAGATTTTGTAAAAATGTCAGCAAATTGATAATCTGTGCTTATGAATTTAAGTTCGATATTACTTTTTTGCACATGATTTCTTATAAAATGATGTATAATCTCTATATACTTTGTTTTTGAGTGTTGTATTGGGTTTTTGGATATATTGATTGCACTTGTGTTGTCACATTTTATAGGGATATGATCTAAACAAAAATCATAGTCCTCTAATTGTTGTTTCATCCAAAAAACTAGTGCACAACAGCTTCCGACTGTAATGTACTTAGCCTCAGCTATAGACAAGGCCATTGAGTTTTGTTTCTTACTAAACTAAGAGATTAGTGAGTGTCCTAAGAATTGACAAGTTCTATTTGTACTTTTTTTTATCTACCTTATATCCGGTAAAATCAGCATCTGAATAGCCAAATAGCTCAATGGCTATTCTTCTAGGATAAAATAGTCCTAGATTTTGTATACTTAAAAGGTATCTAAAGATGCGCTTAACGGCGGTCACATGTGATTCTTTAGAATTAGATTGAAATCTAGCACACATGCAAACACTAAACATGATATCTGATCTACTAGCAGTAAGGTAAAGTAGAGATCTAATCCTACCTCTAAATCGTTTTTCATCTACTGCTATACCATCTTCATCTTTGTCAAGTTTTGTTATAGGACACATTGGAGTTCTCATGGATTTTACTTTCAGCATGTCAAACCTCTTCAATATATCCATTGTGTTCTTTGCTTGATTAATGTAGATTTCTTCTTGAATTTGTTTAATTTAGAGTTCAAGAAAATAGTTGAGCTCACCGATCATGCTCATCTCGAATTCTCCATGCGTACACTTAGTAAATTCCTTGTAAATAGATTCATTAGTTAAACTAAAAATAATGTCATCTACATAAATTTGAACAACTAGCATAGCATTTTCTTGAGACTTGATGAAAAGAGTTGTATTAATTTTTTCTCTTGAAAACTCATTTTCAATCAAGAATTTATTTAACATTTCATACCATGCTCTAGGTGCTTGCTTTAAACCATAAAGAACCTTGGTAAGTTTGTAAATATGGTTTGAAAACTTTAGATTTTTAAAGTGAGGAGGTTGTTTCACAAAAACTTTCTTCGAGATAAAACCATTTAAAAAGACACTTTTGACATCAATTTGATAGAGTTTAAAATTTTTAAAGTATGCAAAAGCAAGCAACATCCTAATGACTTCAAGCCTAGCCACAAATCAATGCTTTCTTCTTGATTGTAATCTTGAGCTACCAATCGAGTTTTGTTCCTAAAAACTACTCTATTCTCATCTATTTTATTTCTAAAAACTCATTTTGTACTGATGATGGAGTGTTCCTTAGGTCTTGGGAAAAAAATCTAAATTTTGTTTTTTTTCAAATTGATTGAGCTCTTCTTGCATTGCCAGGTCCAAAACTCATTATTTTCGACTTTCTCAAAATATTTTGGTTTAGTCTGGGAAAAAAATGCTAAATTACCACAAACGTTATGTAAAGAAGATCGAGTTTTGATATCATGCGATAGATCACCAATAATGGATCTTTTAGGTGACCATCAGCATACCTCAACTCCTTTGGTAAATCTGAATTTTTTAGATTTGAAGATTCAGCAATATGTTGGACTGCATTTTGTTGAGAATTTAAAACTTCCTCTTGATTTGCTCTTCCTTTTCTTTGATGAATATATTTTCAACACATTTTTCTATGTCTAACAAATTATCTTCACAAAAGTCATTTAAAGAATCAAAGTTAGTTTCATCAAAACAACATATATAGATTCTTCAACAAGTAAGGTCCTTTTGTTGAAAATTTTATATACTTTGCTAGATATAGAATATCCTAAGAAAATACCTTCATCAGATTTTGCGTCGAACTTGTCCAAAAGTTTCAAAATTTCACTTAATTGAATTAATTAAAATAAAATTCAATTTAAAATTAAAATACTGAATTACGTTTGACTTGATTCCAAGGCGATCTCGTGCCGAATTGAATACGTAGGCAACCTTCAGAGGTACAGTCACATTTTAAGCGAATCTCAAATTCACTCAATTAAATTAATTAAAATAAAATTCAAATTAAAAATAAAATATTGAACTATATTTGACTTGATTCCAAGGCGATCTCATGCCCAATTGAATGCATAGATGACTCTTAGGTGCACAGTCACAAATTAATTGAATTTCAAATTTTTACTTAATTAAATTAATTAAAATAAATTTAAATTAAAATAAAATACTAAACTACGTTTGACTTGATTCCAAGGTAGTCTCGCGCCTAATTGGATACGTAGGCAAACTCTCAGGGTTATAGTTATAATTTAAGTGAATCTCAAATCTTCACTTAATTAAATAAATTAAAATAAAATTACAATTAAAAATAAATTACTGAACTACGTTTAACTTGATTCCAAGGCGGTCTCGTGCCCAATTGGTTACGTAGGTAACCCTCATGAGTACAGTCATAATTTAAGTGAATGTCAATTTTTTACTTAATTAAATTAATTAAAATAAAATTCAAATTTAAAATAAATAATTGAACTATGCTTGACTTGATTCCAAAGCAATTTCGTTCCTCATGGAATACGTAAGCAACCTTTAGGTGTATTGTCAACCCTCAGAGGTACAATCACAATTTAAGTGAATATCAAATTTTTGCTTAATTAAATTAAATAAAATAAAACTTAAATTAAAATAAAATATTAAATTACGTTTGAATTGATTTTAAGGCGATCTCGTGCCCAATTGGATACGTAAGCAACCCTCAGGTGTACAGTTACAATTTAAGTGAATCTCAATTTTTTACTTAATTAAATTAATTAAAATAAAAAACTACGACTGGCTTGATTCTAGTCCGGACTTATGCTCAGACATAGATACGTAGGCAACTTGTTCAAAAAAGTACAATCGTAATTATATGTTAACCCTAATATTTACTAAAAAAAATATATTTGGAATCAAAGGGTTTTCTTTTCATATAAGGGAAAAAATTAAGAAATATATTTAATCTTGAATGGGTCCGACCTATATAATAAAAGCTCATTTGAATGAACAAAATTATGTTAAGTAATTTAAAATTAAATTTTTGCTTAACATGATTTTTGGCACGCCCGGTGGGACCCATTTTTCCTTTTCTCTCCAACTTTAAAGTTAATATTATTGTGTTACCTATTTACAAAAAATCAATGGCACCAAGAATTGTGATGTACTACCATAAGCTCCTAGGTATGGTATACAGAGTGACAAAGAAACGAGGATATCGTGTGACAGCTGTCATGATCCATTTTTAAGACATGACGTCTGTGACCGGTTAGTGAATCAAAACTCATCGAAGGCTTCTTTTCTTTTCTTTCAACATTCTTTTATTTTTAAAAGATATTAGTTCTTCATTTTGCAAAAAATTCAAATTTCCTTTAGTAAATAGAACAAAATACATAATTTTTAAATTTTTTCCATTTAAACTTTCTCAGAATCTAATTTCAAAAAGAAAACTCCAAGCATGCTAACATGTTCATATAAAGTCATAGTTTTTACATCATAGGAAAAGCACAACATTTAGAGACCTTTAAAAAATAAAACATGTTCAGTTGTCATTTCCAAACTTCAGTCATTCATCACCTGAAAAATATTAACATCCATTAGCAATGCTAGTATGAGTCATTCGATACATGAGTTTGTTCTTATTTCACATTGATACTCAGGATGCTATGAATGTTATGAAAATAATAATGAATCACGATGATCATGAAAACAAAAATGAAATGAAAGTTGAATGAGTAAGAATGATCAGTTAAACGACGTCCTGGCCACTGAGGGATGATAAGTGTACCAGCGAGGTGAGATAATAAGGGTGGAGCTATGGCCGGATAGTTGAAAGAAATGATCATATCCACTGTATTAATTGTAAGGTTTTTCCCAACTAAATGCTGCCAAACCAGGCCATGCACGCACCATTGCATGCGCCATTTTTTTTTCCGACTCAACTTTGAGACACTCGTCCTGACAATCTGGACATTGATTTTGATGGCCGTTGAAACGGAGGTCAGAGCTGACGGCACTGGTTGTCTAAAGATAGCCCAAAAAACTATTTTTTAACAAAATTTATAAAAAGATAATTTTTTGGTTTGGGTTTGTCGGAGTAGTTTACTGGTGATTAGAGCCGTTCATTAGCAGTGTTAAAGCATCAAAAGGGTGATGGTCACTGACGGCAGTGGGTGGTGGTTGTGGGTGGTGACTGTGGGTGGCGGGTGTGTGTGGTTGTGCATGGGGGGTTTGGGGTGTGCAGAAGGCGCCGGTAGTGGTCGTTGGTGGGCTCTGGTGGCGGTGGTGGTGCCATCCAAAGAGAGACAAAGAGGGAAGGGAGAGAAGGAGAGTGACGGGAGAGAGATGGAGAGAGAAAGAACAAACTGAGAGAGAGAGAGAGAGAGGAAAGGAGGTGGCCGCTGGCGGCGAGGGGTGGCAACAGGGTCGCCAACGACTGCGGCTGGCGTGGACGGCGATGGCAACGACGTCAGAGGTAGCCGGTAGCGTCGGGGTTGAACGTCGGGGTGCACCGCCTGCTCTCTTCTATTTTTTCTTTCCTTTTTTCCCTCTCTTTTCTCTTCTTAACCCTAACACTCTAATCTCCCAAATCTCATGAGGCAACTACTAAGCAACTACATGTATATATACTGAAAGTACAGACTCAGTGTTAATGGCTCAGATTAAATGGGCTAAAAACCCAATCGGTTAATTAGTTTTAATACATATTGATTCTCTTATTAAATCTCGTATTATTTTATATATATATAATAAGTATAATGAAGCATCATGATTTTCGTATATAATTGTAACGGTCGTAACCAAAAATTTATTAGTGCAATTATTATTATTATATTTATTTATTTATTTAATTTGATTAATTATATTTTTTTAGATATTATAACAACCTGATCGCCCACCACTTCCTATTCAGTAGGTTGCCTCAAAATTCACTCCGATCTTGGTCGCCGCAAAGGCCACCGAATACGAGTGCAAAAAGGCATCTCCAACAAAAGCAATCAAGAAGGTCATCAAGAAATGCGTTACCATGCACAAGAAATCAAGTAGAACTATTATCAAGTTGCAAATTGTGTTTCTAAGTTGCAACCAAATTAGATCCTAATCGGGTCAATCTTGATTGAGTTGCCATTCACAGCTTTAGTGATGGCGATGTCTATGAAGGAAGAGAAAATTGTCGCTAAGACTACTCCTAAGGTGACAGTTATAAGAAACCCAAAATCACCCACTATGGCATTAAAGCATTCAGGAGTTGGTTATGCCATTCTACTGAACAAAAGAAAGGAAATCTCTACGGAGTCTGTAATATCTACTTCCAATAGGAGTGGAAAAAAAGGCAAAAAGCCCAAAACTAGAAAGGGAATTAAGGAAAAATCCAAGATTCCCCATATTCTAGATACTCTTGAGGCTACAATGTATCCTCTTTCGGCTTATAGCACCAAGAAGACAAAATGTGCAACATCAGAACAAGAAAAGGAAAAGTGGGCATTTATTTCGGCTTACTTGCAAAAGAGTTTCAACATGGACATGGGGAAACCTTTGTGCCATCTGAGGATGTAAGATCCTACACTGATCCAATTACTCGTTCTCGAGCCATACTAACACATTCCTCTGAGGAGTCATCAGCATACAAACAACAAAGCAACCATCTTCAAAATAAGGATCATCTGAAAAAAGACTCTTTAAAAAGGAAGAAGAAGTCATCCCAACAATTATTAAAGGAAAGATATGAAACAACAAAATAACCCATAATGACGTCTCCGGTATCATCAATGTTAAGTAGGTCTGTAAGTTTAGAGAAAAGTGTCACTTGTGAGAATCCTCTCTACGATGGCCAAGAATCCCTGTTTGAATAAGAAGATTTCCCAAGCAAGCGGACTGATAAAATCCAAAATGAAGTGAATATTAGTGAGGAATCTCAATGTAGGGATATGCCTATATTGGTTACTGGTACGACTAGTGTTGAAGATCAATTATAGTAAATGCAACAGAGATTAGTTGAAAAAGATGCTGAAATAGCTTTGCTAGCTGCTCAAATCACTAATCAAGCAAGTTTAGTTACCCATGAGCACTCACAAACACTTGAGCAAGCTCAAATGTCGACAACACTAGTAACACAAATGGACATCAAAACATTGATAGCAAAGGGTATTAGAGAGTTCCAAGCATCCATGACTCCTCCAGTTCCTAGATATCGAAAACCTTACCCTCCCCATTATGATACCATTCCACATCCAGCTGGCTATCAAAAACCACACTTTGAAAAGTTTGATGGCATTAATGGGTCACCACAGGAACACTTAGCCCATTTTTACTCTGCTTGTAGAGACTTAGCCCAATTTGATGCCTTATTAATTAGGCAATTTGTTCAATCTCTTAAAGTAGCAGCATTCACCTGGTACATGCAGTTACTACCAAGATCTATTTTAACTTGTCAAAGGGCATTTTAAACCCAATTTGTAAGCTCAAAGAAAAAAGTCTCTATCATTGATTTGGCGGATGCTTGGCAAAAGCCAAATGAGGGTGTAAATGATTTCATTACAAGATGGAGACGCCTTAATCTTCAATTTGCAGAAAAGTTAATGGAACAATCTGTCATTTAGATGTGTTCTAATAGTTTACTACCATAAATAGTGAACATTTGTGGGTATTGCAGAGCCCCAAATATTTGATGCTCTCGTACCAAAAGCGAGCAATGTTGAAAGACAAATTGCTTGATAAAAGAGTTCAATTTAGAAGTCTAGAGTTTCTGATGATAAAGAGAATTAAACTCCTAAGAAGCTAGTAAGAAAAGAGAGTCAATGGCTACATTTGTCAACATCAGCAAAAAGAAAGAAAATGGCAATGGTAATGGCAACGGAAAGAATAAGGAGCCGTCAAGAAGACCTACATTAAAGGAAAGGAAAGATGTAAAGTATAGTCTTCATGATGATGATGTGGAAGCTATCTTTAAACAATTAATGAAAGAGAAGGTTATTCAATTTCCTAAATCAAAGCGACCTTCTAAAATTAACCTGTAACCCCCTAATTTCAAAACAATAAAAAAGAGAGAAAAGATAGGAAATTTCTCCAAATAAGGTGATGATTTCTTTTGAAACACAACCCTTGAAAAAATAGTCAATTTATAACCTAAAAGGTAGTTTAAACATATTTAGGAAAAACCCCGTTCAAAGTAATTTTTCAATGAAAAATCGCCAAAGGGAGCCAGCTCAATCGGGACCTCCACCGCTCGAGCGGTGAGGCACCCAAGAGCAATCTGGCCAAAACCTACAAATTTTTCTAAAGGTTGTGAAAATATTTGATTATCATAAGTCTCAAACATGCCTTTTAATAGGCTCAACCATAAGGTAAAACATGTATTTGGAAGGAAAACTACTCCATTTAACATGAAAACTTGAAATTTCAACATTTGAAACCATAATATTTCATCTAAAAATCAAGAAATTCGATCCAGAGTACGAGTCTAACGCCCTCACATGCATACAAAATATGTGAACATGACTCCAACCCACAAAATATAATCCAAGTTTCAAGAAAGAATTACATCTTTACAATTTCTTTTCTCAAAAGATGGTATAAATAAAGGGTAATCCTATCCACTACTCAAAAAGGGTCCCAAGACCGTCATCTCAGGCCAAAACCATCTTCTAGCCATCACCTGAAATTTTTTTAAACAATATGAGCTGAAACTCGTAGGAAAAAGACTAACAATGAATATATGCATGACATATGAAGATGATTATGCGGGATGCACACATAAGTTTAATCTAAAAAACACGTTGTTTGTCCCAAATCAAATTCCCAATGCATAACAAAGTTTTGTGTAAAAGGATTATCATTCCATACTTCATAGTTTCGGTGAATTTAACTATTATACCCAATCATCTTATCATTCCTAATCTATTCAACACATTTTCACATCTCATCATTTTATCCAATTAAGGTTTTACCAACCCAATATATCCATCAATTCATTCAAGTACCAAGGTCGTCCAGCGCCTATAGACTCAGACGTATTTATCGCTACCGGTCCACGCGAGGCCCGAAGGATAAACACCCATTCTATAGCATGATACGGAGAGCACACATTTTTTATTTTTCTCAAAAACTTCGATAGGTGGGCCACCCAAGAGCACGCTTTTATGGGGATTAACCCGAAGGAATGGCCTACCTTACATTGCGTAAGTTTTTGGTCTTTCACAGAGGAACAACTCGTGCTCAAACTTAATTATTCAATTCCATCACACAATACTTTAATCATTTAATTGTTCCATTTCCTTAACAATTGACACGAGTCCAACCATCAACTCGGTTCCTCTCGCCCAACTGTCAACCTGATTCCTCTTGCCCAACCTATATCATTACATACAGTTTTTGGTTTTACATTAAAAATCTCAAATTTTCATACCCGACACTA
Organism: Heliamphora exappendiculata; assembly: GCA_034768845.1. Taxonomy (NCBI): domain Eukaryota; kingdom Viridiplantae; phylum Streptophyta; class Magnoliopsida; order Ericales; family Sarraceniaceae; genus Heliamphora; species Heliamphora exappendiculata. Next base: position 12,462 of record JAOTRH010134028.1, on the reverse strand, counting down.
GCATGTGCCACACAATTCATGAGATATAAGTACAATAGGTTAACCCAACCCTCAATTTACCCAATAATCACATCAATTTCAGTATATGGGTCCCTCAACTCCAAAACCCCCAATTTCCATGGTTTAAACTCAATTTAAAACCTTAGCTCAACATTTCTCAAATTCAACCATATTCAATGACAACGTAAAAATCAAATTAAGTTAAATCATCCAAAGATTTAAGATTTAACCTTTATTAACATCAAACCCTAACCTAGGGCTTCAAAAACCTCATTTTCATGCTTTTATGCTCATAAATTTCAAGATACAACACATATCACAAAGATATTCAAGTATAGTCATAGATCCTACCTTTGAGATGCTAGATCTACAAGAAAAGGTCCAAATGAGCTCCAATAATGAGGATCTCCAACCACACGGTGAGAATAAAGCTTCCAACATCTAGATTGAGCCTTCAACGGTAGATAATCAAGGCAGATGCGATAGATTCCACCAAGAAATGCTAAGAAGCTCCAAACAATCCTCCAAACTCAAACCCCAGCTCTTACCTTTGCTCTAGAGAGAGAGGAACGAAGAGAATGAGGGAAAAAGAGCCCACACGCGACTTTAAAAAATTTGCTCACCGACAATCTGCTTGAGCGGACCCCCATCGCTCGAGCGGTCCCTTCACTTAGGACCTCTTTGCCACCTGTCTGCTCGAGCGGTCTACCCTCAGCTCGAGCGGTCAAAACTGGGTAAAAACCCCAACCAAAAGTTAAACCTGAACCAAACATAGGCCAAGCACTTCACAACGGCATTCTCATGCATTATCCCACACTTAACCATCGTTAGCAAATACATACAGGCTCAAATTTTAATTCTTACGCAACATCTACGCGTTTAACCGTTTTCACAAAACTTAACATATCGTTTTTCATAAATACAAGAAAATAACAAAGGACCAAGTCCCTACATAACCTAATTAACAATCCAAAGTACTATCTGTATCATAGGATTGTCAGTTATCTGCTGAAGGACTGCTATGTTCTTAAGAATATTATTCAGGTAATAATTAATAAAGAGGAATTGGTGAAAGAGGAGCCCTCTTCTTCTTCTAAGGGAGCTACCGCAACTTCAAACAACATATCCTTAGTGGAAAGTAATATAGATGACTCTGGCTCCAAATCAAGCAATATAAGGATGCCAACACTTTATGAAAATGTGACAGAACTCCATTTCGAATTTCGAGAAGAAAATTATCCATCAGAAATGAAAGATGGTGATTAATGGCAAACTTATATCAGTAAAAGAAAAAAAAACTGTCATTGTTCCCCATGAAAACTTTAAGTCACCTAGGTGTGATTATTCGGGGACGAAAACTAGTAAAGAAAAGCAATAAGAAAAAGAAAAGGAAGTGAGAGAAAGTCAAAGTTCTTGAAGATGAAGAATATATTTAGCTAGAAAGAGTACACACCGGTTGAATTTTTTGGAGAAGAAAGGGTTGAGGATGATGATCCAGTTATGTTATGCAACATGGTTACAATCGAAGAAACTAACTACCAAAAACAGGAAGTAGATGAAATCACTTTGCCCTTTGGTCGACGTTTATCGTCACCACAAAAAATACAGTAGAAAAACCCTATATTTTGGAGAATCCTCTAAATTAAATGACTAAATAGCCATATAAGCCTGATTCAATAGAAAAAGAGAAGATGGCAGAGTCTTCTAAGATACCTGCTAAGTCATGCTTTCGGAATACACCTCTGACAAAGATCAAATATGATGTCCTCACACATCTTAAGTGCATTCCAGCTCTTTTGAGTGTTTATGATGCATTGTAACTATCTAAAGAGCCCAGAAAAGCATTGATTCAAGCTTTATCAAGTATTGATCTCTACATTGATGACATTGATCCATCACCAAAAGAGTTTTGCGCTGCATGCATGACTTGCATTACCTTCGCTGATAATGATCTTCAATTAGGGTTGGAGTATCACAATCGCCCCATTTATGTTTTGAGAATTATTGGAGACACTCTAGTAGCTTGAATTATTCTAGATTGTGGATCTGCGGTAAATCTACTTCCATTGAAAACATTATGATAATTGGCATGTCAATTCGACAGTTGTCACCTTCAAATTTGGCAATTTAAGGGTTTAATCAAATGAAACAAAAAAAAGACCTGGGCACAATTGATTTGAAGCTAGAATTCGATGAATTGAACAATGCAACATTATTTCATGTTATCGATGTTGATACATCATATAATGTGTTGCTTGGGTGCCCTTGGATTCATGATAACAAAATTCTTTCCTCAACACTCCACCAATGTTTCAAGATTGTGAAACAAAAAAATGGTGAACAAGTTGAAAAGATGATCATTGCAGATTCCAATCCTTTCGAAAGTGAAGAGGTAAATTATGTTGATGCTAAGTTTTATAAACCTAGCAATCTTCCGTCATTCTCTCACAAAAAGAATATAATGGAGGAGAAGAAAAGAAAAAGCTAAGGAAAGTGTTGAGCCTATAGCTTCTTCATCTTCATCACAAGCAAAGATTGTGTAAGTCAGGTTAACTTCAAAAGGAAAGGAAACAATTTTGGTTCCCAATTTTTTGAAGCTAAAATTTGTCTTGAAATATATAGCAAAGGATCAGCTAAAATCTAAGCAAGTTCCTATGATGTCTACTCAAGATACATCTGTCCAATAAATAATGGCAGCACTAACCGCAAGTTACACCTGCCATCTCCAAAGGATTAATCAGTCAATGCCAGAAAGTATGATAATTACAACTACATTCAAGGAGGATGAAAGACACAATAGACAAGTTATCATTTCCAAGGGACTTATGTCAACATCGTCGTCGTCATTAGCTGGGTTGACACCAAAGAGATATGAGTCGACACCAAAGTCTAACCTGAAAATGTGAAAAAATGCACTGGGTTGACACCAAATGATTCATAAGTCGACACCACCGTGTGGGTGAAGTAAAAGCAGAAATTGGGTCAACACCAATGAAGAGTTGAGTTGACACGACCATTTGAAGAACCAAGCCCTAGATATTTTGTGTCGACACAAAATGATTTTGAGTTGACACCTACGACAGATTTCAAATCTTGTGCTGGTTCCAACGGTTGGATTTCAGAGTATGTATTGCATTCACTAACCCACCAACGGTCATTTACTTTAGATGGCTATATAAGGAGTTAATTTTCTAAGCTTCAAAGACTTAGACACTGTTCTATTGCTTGAATCAAAAGCTCAAAATTTTTAAGAAAGCATTTATTGCTCATTTACTCCTCCAGTCGATTCCCACTCTTATTCATTTATTTCCAATCATTTGTAAAAGAGAGTGACTTAGTAAATCTTTGATTCTCACATTTATTATAATAGAGGGTGAGTCACCCTTAATCCTTTAAGAGAGTGAGTGATCATCTTTAAAGAAGAGCTCAAGAGAGATTAAAAAAAATAGAAAATTATTTTGTAAAATTTTCTTGAGGCTGTAAAGGCTTTTGAATGCGCCTGTGAAGCATTCGATCCTAGTGGATATTCTCAATGAAAGTCTTGAGGAATGGCCGTAAGCTTGAAAGAAGCCAAACTACTACAAATCTTGGTGTCTTGTTCATTTTCTCTCTCCTTAACTTTTTTAATTTTCTTATTGTTTTACTACCTACCATATTTGCTTAAGAAATTAAAGCATTTTATAAAAGGTTTTTAAAATTATTATTATTATTTTAAAATCCAATTCACCCCTCCTCTTGGGTTGCCTGAACAAACAATTGGTATCAGAGCTTGGGCTCTTTTTTTTTATTTAACCGTCTAAGAGTTTTTATGGTAACCACCAGTATTAGACCTATTCAGCCTGAAGGATAGTCCACCAGCAAACCTCTTTTATTCAATGGAACCTATGGAGGGTTATTATAAATGGACCCAAAAGACCTACCAAGACTATTGAAGGGGCAACTGTTCCTAAATCTGAGAGTAAATTGATTGAGACTGATATAAGAGAGATAAAAAAAAATGCTAAGGCTATGAATCTTCTATATTGCTCTCTTGACCCAAATGAGTTCAATAGGATCTCCACTTCTGACACTGCCAAGGACATTTGAGTAGACTGGCGGTTATCCATGAGGAAACCAACCAAGCCAAGGAATCTAAAATAAGCATGCTTGTTCATAGTTATGAATTATTTAAAATAAATCATGATACAACTATTCACTCATATCATTAATGGACTAAAATCTCTTGGAAAGGTTTACTCTAATGTAGAGATGGTGAGAAAGATCCTAAAATGCATGCCTAAGAGTTGGGAAGTTAAAGTCACTGCAATTCAAGAAGCAAAGGATCTCACTACTCTTAACTTGAAGGAGCTTCTTAGTTCACTCATGATTCGTGAGATGAATGTTAAGATGAATGATGAAGATGATAGCAAAAAGAAGAAAGGACTAGCTTTCAAATCTTCCATTCTTGATGATTAATCTGATGAAGACTCCACAAGTGATAAAAATGAAGATCTAGCCTTCATTACAAGAAAGTTCAAAAGATTTCTTAGAAGTAAGAAACAAGGAGAAAGAAGATTCTTGAAGAAAGATGGGCACAAAGGAGAGCCCAACAAGTTCAAGGGTGAGTCAAGCAGGTTCGAGAATGATCACAAGAAAGATGAGATCATTTGTTTTGAATGCAAGAAGTCAGGACATATGAAGGCCGAGTGTTCCCAACTCAAAAAGCACTTCAAGAAGGGATTCAAGAAGACAATGTTGGTTGTATGGGGTGAGAGTGAAGATAACAGCTCCGAGGATGAAAAAAAGAAAAATAAAGTTGTTAACCTTTACCTTATGGCCAAAGAAGACAATGAGGTAACCAATGACCCTTTTTCTTTAGAAGAACTTCAAGTTGCATTTGAAGATTTACATGATGAATTAAGAAAAATGGGTGCAAAGAATGCTATTCTTAAAAAGTTGGTTCTTTCTTAATCTTATGAAATTAAAAGAAGAAAAATATTTGCTGTCAAACCAAATTTTGTCCTTAAAAAATAAAAATCAAGTTTTAAATGAAAAGGTTGAAGACGTTACAAAAATTGTACATAGATTTACTCTTGGAAAAGAAAACTTGGAAAAACTTTTTGGAATACAAAAGTATGTTTTTGACAAAGAAGGAATTGGATACAAATAAAAAATGAAACAAAAGTTTTTGAGTAACATTTTTGTTAAAGCATCCTCAAATCATGCCAATTCTACTTGCTTTTATTGTTATGAGCATGTATACACTGTTACACATTCTCCACATAGAAAGTCACATACTTTGACTGCAAAAAGGGTTTGGGTTCTAAATGAAACACACCTACGTGGAACTAACACCAAATGACCCAAGAAAGTTTAGGTACCAAAAATCAAAACATGATTTTCTTTGCAGGTGTATCTCAAGTCCTCATTTAAGCAAGGGATTTGGCATCTTGATAGTTCTTGCTCAAGACACATGACATGTAACAAATCAATATGTGCATCCCTCAAACCAAAAGATGGTGGATTTGTGACATTTGGTGACAATAGTAAGGGCAAAATCATAAGAATTGATTGTATTGGTAAAATTTCTTTTCTTTCTATTGAAAATATTTTGCTTGTTGATGGTTTAAAACATAACCTTCTTAGCATAAGACAACTTTGTGGCAAAGGCCACAATGTCGTATTTGATCATGCTAACTGTATTATTGAAAACTCAATTGATAACAAAGTTATTTTTTAAAGTCAAAGGCATGAAAATATTTACACTTTCAATCTAAATAACCTTTCTAAAAATGACACAAAGTGCCTAGCTGCCTTGAGTGATAATAGTTAGTTGTGGCATAGAAGATTTGGCCATGCTCACATGAACTTGATTTCAAAACTTTGAAAAATGAATTGATGATTAGTTTACCTCCAATCAAATTTGAAGAAGAAAAATTTTATGATGCATGTTAACAAGGCAAACAAGTTGAAATTCTTTTCAATCCAAAATGGTGATTTCAATTTCTAGGCCCTTACAACTATTGCACATAGACTTATTTAGTCCAACAAGGACTCTAAGCCTTGGAGGCAAGAGATATGCTTTTGTTATTATTGATGATTTTTCTAGATATATTTTGGTGTTTTTCTTAGCTCATAAGGATGAAGCTTTTGCCTCTTTTGCAAAACTGTCTAGGAGAATTCAAAATAAAAAAAGATTTTCAAATCACAAGTATGAGAAGTGATCATGATAGAGAATTTGAAACCAAAGATTTTGAAAAAAATTATAATGATAGTGGTATAGACCAGAACTTCTCTGCTTTTAGAACCCCTCAACAAAATGGCATTTTTGAGAGGAACAATAGGACTTTAAAAGAAATGGCTAAAATCATACTCTATAAAAATAATCTACCAAGATGCTTTTGGACCGAGTGACCAAAGCCATGATTCGAGTTTCTCTTAAGAAAATCCCATATGAGCTATGGAATGAAAGAAAACCTAACATCAGTTATTTTCATGCATTTGGGTGCAAATGCTTTATTTTGAATAGCAACAAAGAACTTTTGGACAAGTTCGATGCAAAATTTGATGAATGTATTTTTTAAGATATTCTATATCTAGTAAAGTTTACAAAGTTTTCAACAAAAGAACCCTAATTATTGATGAATCTATTCATATTGTATTTGATGAAGTTAACCTCAGTTCTTTCAAAAAAATTTGTGAAGATAACTTGGTTGATATAGAAAAAGGTATTAAAGACAACTTCATCAAAGACCAAGAAGAGACAACCCATGAGAAAGCTACAAATGCACAGCAAAATGAAGTCCAATAAGCTACTGGTACTTCGAATCAAGGAATTCCAAATTTGCTTAAGGAATAGAGGTATGCTCATGGTCATCCAAAAGATTTGATAATTGGTGACCTATCTCAAGGTATTAAAACTAGATGCTCTTTACTTAATATTTGTGGTAATTTAGCATTCCTTTCCCAGACAGAACCAAAACATTATGAGAAAACTAAAAACGATGAATTTTGGATCTTGACTATGCAAGAAGAGCTAAATCAATTTGAAAAAAATAAAGTTTGGACTTTAGTCCCAATACCTAAAGAGCACTCCATTATTGGTACAAAATAGATTTTTAGAAATAAAATAGATGAGAATTGAGTAGTTCTTAGGAACTAAGCTCAATTGGTAGCCCAAGGTTACAATTAAGAAGAATGCATTGATTTTGATAAAACTTTTGCTCCTGTGGTTAGGCTTGAAGCCATTATGATATTGCTTACTTTTGCATGTTTTAAAATTTTCAAATTTTATCAAATGAATGTTAAAAGTGGCTTTCTAAATGGTTTTATTTTGAAGAAAGTTTTTGTGAAACAACCTCCTAGCTTTAAAAATTCTGATTTTCTAAATCATGTTTACAAACTCACCAAGACTCTTTATGGTTTGAAATAAGCACTAAGAGTTTGGTATGAAAGGCTTAGCAAATTCTTGATTGAAAATGAGTTTTTAAGAGAAAAAATCGATACAACTCTTTTCATCAAGTCTTAAAGAAAATATATACTTGTTGTCCAAATTTAAGTAGATGATATTATTTTTTGCTCAACTAACGAATCTCTTTGTAAGGACTTTACTAGGTGCATACAGTGAGAATTTGAAATGAGAATGATGGGAGAGCTCAATTACTTTCTCGGACTTCAAATCAAATAATCATAAGAAGAAATCTTCATTAATCAATCCAAGTATACAAGAGATTTGTTGAATAGGTTTGATATGCAACGTGCACAACCAATGGGAACTCCAATGTGCCCTTCAACAAAACTTGACAAGGGTAAAAATGGTAAAGTAGTAGAAGAAAAGAGATATAGAGGTATGATTGAATCTCTACTTTATTTAACTACAAGTAGACCTGATAACATGTTTAGTATATGCATGAGTGCTAGATATCAAGCTAATCCTAAAAAATTACATGTGACTGCTGTTAAGCGCATCTTTTGATACCTCTTAGGTACACAAAATCTAGAATTATTTTATCCTAAAGGAATAGCTTTCGAGTTATTTGGCTATTCTGATGCAGACTTTGCCAGTTGTAAAATTGATAGGAAAAGTACAAGTAGAACATGTCAATTCCTAGGACACTCTTTAATATCATGGTTTAGCAAGAAACAGAACCTAATAGCCTTATCTACAGCTAAGGCAGAGTACATTGCAGCTGGTAGCTGTTGTGTATAGGTTTTTTTGGATGAAACAACAACTAGAAGACTATGGTGTGTGTTTAGATCGTATTCCTATTAAATGTGATAACACTATTGCCATTAACATATCCAAGAACCCTATACAACACTCTAAAACAAAGCATATTGATATTAGACATCATTTCATTAGAGATCATGTTCAAAAGGGTAACATAGAACTTGAATTTGTTGGCACAGACCACCAACTTGCTGATATATTCACTAAAACATTTAAATAAAGAAAGACTATGTTATATCAGAAGAGAATTTGGTATGTTATGTGCTCTAAATTGATATTAAAATGCCACATTAACAATGCATGTTCAGTGTATGTCAAATGCTTTTCATGCTTTATTTATGTGTCAAAAGTGTAAACTCATGGATAAAAAAGATCGACACGTGTGAAAGTGTTGACTCAAAGCTATATAGTATCGACACATTTTGATAAAAGTGTCAACCCCAGCTATATAGTGTTGACACGATTCGAATCCTTACTCTCGATAATATTTGGGTCGACTCATTCCATGAAGAGTGTCAACTCAATGAGCCGAAAGTGTCGACACCCTGGTAAATAGTGTCGACACAATTTTTGTCTTTGGACACACCCTATGTCATGTGAAAAGTGTCGACTCAAATGGAATTAGGGTCGACACAATTCATAAAGCTTAACTATACGAATTTTCCCCCTCTTTCTCATTCGCGCTCAAAAAACTATTCAATTTTTAAAATGACCATTCGTCTCCCTCTCTCTCTCACCGTCCAATGCCACCGAGAACAATGGGCAAGGGAAGTAAATGCCATAGTGAAGGACCATCTAGCCGTAGGGTTACGAAGAAGAAAAAATTGAAGAAAAAGAAGGCTAGACCTTCAACCGTCGCTCCAATCGACTCATCCTTGAAGTTCTAATTCACAAAATACAAGAATTTATCCTTCTAGTCCTTTGCAAACCGAAAAGTAATTCCTGGGCAATCTATAGATTTTTTATTTTTTGATTCAATCGAAATGAACTTCTCTAAATGGTTCACCGATCTTGGTTGGATGAACTTCCTACAAATCCATGACATTCACTACCCTACACTTGTTAAACTCTTTTATGCCCACATCAAAATCACTGACACTCCTGATAACACCATCACCACTTGTTAAACCCTTTTGTGCCCACATCAAAGTCACTCACACTCCTGATAACACCATCACCACTTGGGTGAACGGTGTGAACATCATTTTGACCCATAAAATTCTAAATGAAATTATTGGCCTTCCTAAAGGTCGACTGTTTGTTTCCTACGACAAAAAGAAAAGAACCATTGCAGGGTTCTCCTTTCACGATGCAATGAAACAAATCTTTGAACTTGAGGTTGTTGATCCTACCAAACCTCTTGAGGCCAACTCTTTCAAACCCAAAATGAGAATTCTTCATCATTTCGCGAATCATATCTTTTTGCCCCAGTCTAGTAAGTTTGGTGATGTTACATTCGTGCATGTCTTTATTATGTGGTGTATTTTTAAAGGAAAAAAACTTAACCTTGCTTATTTGTTTATTTCGGACATGTTGTAATCCCACTCTAAGTTTGATTCTTCTCTCTCATATGCTATGTATTTGACACTTGCATTTCATCATTTTGGTGTTGATTTGTTCACTGAAAAGGAAATTCCCTTTTCGAAGTATGATTTGTATGGACAATTCACCTTGAAACACATGTAAATTTCGAGAGTTGATGAAAATTTGACTACTCATCGTATAGCCCCTTTGCAAACAAAACTCCTTTTCCCCCTCCTTTGGTTGTGCCAATTCCCTTATTTCCTTTGATTCTGGCTCCCATGTTCCTTCTAGGACTGAGATCCCTAGTCCATCTTCCTCCTCAGTTCCTCCTGCTCCTCCTTATGTTGGTAGTTCTTCCTTAATTCCTCATGTTTGTCCCTCCTTCCAGGAGTTTGCTAAATTTGTCACCCTTGTTAAAAAATCGACCTCTTCTCTGGTATCCCTTCGAGAGAAGGTTGATGCGGATCTTTATGACATAGGCTGTAAAGTACCCTGCATTTCTGACTCCTTCACCAAATTGGAGAAAACCAATCATATTCTACAAATATATGTAAAGCCAGCCTGTGATCCTAGTAAATCACTTAGCAAGAAGATGAAGCACAACGTTGACTCCATTGTGAAGGCTAACTTAGCCATTCCAGAGCAAGTCAGAAAAAAGTATGACGAGGGTGTGGTGATGGCAGTCCAGCAGAATTCTAGAAAAGTGGAAGAACATCTCTCATGGATCAAAGAGGCATGGGCCAAACAGTTCAAGCCTAAGAAAACTAAAGAGGAGAAAGTAGCAAGACTCAAGAGAGAAGCTGACTTAGCTTTGGCAGCCACTTTTTCAGCAAGAGAGGCAGCTAAGAAGAAGGATGAGAGAGCTCAAGCCTCAAAGGAAAAAGGCTTATGAAAGGAAGAGGAAACAAGAACAGAAGAAGGCTTTTAAGAAGCAGATGGATAACCTTTTATGGCAATTTTTTTATGATTCCAACAGAGGAGAATGAAGAAAACATTTAAAGAAGTTTGAGAATGAAGTTTTTGTGTTTTACTGTTTTGAAGGAGAAGATGTAAATGTAAGTATTTATCTTTCTGTTTTATGATTTTGTGATGGTTGTGAATGTGGTGGATGTGAAAATATTAAGTTTTTTGATAATTGTTGGTTTTTTTTTTTTTTGTTGAAAAAAAGTTAATATGTTGAATGTATGCAATGATATTTTTATGAATGATCTTTCTCAAATTCATACTATCTGTTATGTGATTGTCCTATAAATCATATTGAACTGCCTAGTGTTAATCTAATGTCATCTTATGCTTGAAAGTCATAAGAATATTGTGTTTTGATATTTTGGATCTGTCAAAAGTTGCACAATGTATGTTGTTCACTTATTGGATACTTGAACATTCTGATTGATGCACAGTTTTCCTTGAATTCAAAATGCTTCTTTTGAAGCTTAGATAAGACATTGTTGTTGAATGCAATATTGTTATGCTTGCTTAAATTGTTTAAGGCATAAAGATAAGGGGATAATTCTTGTTGAAAATCTTTTTAAATATTTTCAAGAAAATGTTGTAATCATAAAAAACGAGAGATTATTTGCCCAAGGATTTTTTAATTAGATTTTGATAATTTTTAATAATTTATTTTTTTATAATTAAATTGATTTAAAAAATATTATATTTAATTGTTTTCAAAAAATATAAGTGTTGACACATCATAACAAATAAGTCGACACCTTATACCATTTCTGCTAACACTTTACATCAAATAGGTTGACACTTAGTGTTCTTGTGATGAACATTTTGTGTCTACGCTAATTGATAATTAGATTGACACCTTAAGGCAAAATACACTTGAAATTCTCAAGTGTGTCGACACAAATGCAATTTAGGGTCGACACGTTAACTACTTTCCATAAAAGGATATCGTCAATTCCGATCTTTCGGGACTTGGATTCCGTCAATAATTAATATTCGCTATATAAATAATACTGCTATACAACTCACCGAGAATATAGACCCATATAAGATCGCACCCTCTAATGAATCAAAATAACGAATATTAAATATACACAAATCAATAATTATTTTAGAATTAAGGGAATAAGAACTATTCATAATAATCTTAAGGTGTGAATTAATTTATATAGTCAGTATAAAATTAATTATCCAAAATGTCCCGTTCAATACAAACAAAGTGTACAAGTACAAATAATCGAAATAATAGACGACGCTATTATCTGTTCTCCGTAACCAAGACAAGCTACTAAAATTCTGTGCTACAGTCATACCGATGGTATGTCTATTTCTATCTAAACTGTTAACATAAAATTTATATTCTGCAAGAACCTAAAATCTGATATTCTGTGTGCAAGCCGTACTCTACACACCATATTAAATACGGCACAGAATATTGGACATCTATGCATAACATTAAAAAAATGATATACATATATTGCTCATAAAAATTATCATAAAATGAAAAATTAATTTTATTAAAAATAAAAAAATTAAATTAAATACTAAAAACATGATTTTCAGTATACAAACTCTAAACATCTTCTACTTCTACTCAAAATCATGCTGCCATACATCTGACTCCCATGCCCTCTACATGACTATCAAAAATCTTAGCCGGTAAGCTCTTTGTAAAAGAATTTGCAAGGTTGTCTCCTGATGCAATCTTGGTCACAGTAACATTACCTCTCTGTATAATTTCTCGTATCATGTGATACTTACGCTCAATGTGC